>APFE030931225.1:0-10198 GCA_000404065.3 Pinus taeda | reverse complement strand
GAGAATGTATGGGCAAGTTGTCAAGTGTACGACGTGACAACCGTTGGATGGATGGGATAGATCGATGGTTGAGAGTTAATCCAATCGCAAAAGCTCTATGGAGGATTGTCCCTAACCACCGGGGTTATGTCACACATATGTGCACCCAACAGTTGCGTTAATGTTAATGGCTACCTTTGATGATCAGCCTGGTGGAGTGGCTAAAGTTTAGCGGAAGTGCTAAGTTTAGTTGAAGTCAGGTGTGGTTGCTAATATTGGTGGAGATACCACATAAAAGCACACACAGAGTAGTTTTACAGAGGATTCGAGAGGGAGTTTTGCAGAGAGTCCAGAGAGACAGAAGCAGAGCCTGAGAGTTAGAGAAACTCAGAGAGAGTGGACCAAGAGGTTTGCTAGGCTAAATAGAGTCTACTAAAGCTAATGGAATAGTCCATAGAAGTTGAAAAAGTAATCTTCATGGAGAATTCCATACAAGAAGATTTATTCTGGAGTTCAGAGCCACCAGAGGTTGGAGGCAGTTGCAGGAGCTACTAGAGCTCATTCTCAGTGATCCAATAGTCAATTCCGACTGTAAAGGACCTTCTGAATCCATTGTAGGGATTTTTAGAGGCATTTTAAGAATTCTAAGGGCCAAGAAACTATAGGGAAGTTTCCAGGTAGAAAATGATCAAATGGTCAAGTTTGTGTTGGTGTCTGATATGTTCTGAAGACAAAAGCAGAAGTTCTAGAGATAGTTGAAGAATTTTGAGGGAGTTAGTGTCATCCAGAAGCTCAAGTCAGCTCAATGCACTGATTGAAAGAATCAAGTCCAAGGAAGCTCCGATCTATTTGCAGAGTGAGGACAACCAGGGATAAAGATGGTATTCTAAGCCCATTGGTTCAGTTCAGAAACCTTTGGAGTTGAGTGTGGAACTTGTAATAGAAGTTTTACCATAATCCCAAAGAGCCAAGTCAAGTCGACTAGAGCTTAAGGAGATGTAGCCCATGATATCAGGGTGAAATCGTAGATTATATTGCTCCATTTAATGTTATTTATCTTTAATATCAACATAAAAAATTAAGCACTTAACTAGTTAAAATAAAGACATACACCTATTTCAAGTACTTAATTCTGCATTTTTTAACCTAAGCTAGATCATATTTTTGTTAAGCTTTGGAGTGGGAGGTTCTTGTAAGTATGACAAGATGTTAAACCCTCATTTTAGATCACTCCTCCTATAAGGGTGATATTAATGATGATTACCATGCCTATTAGAACCAAAAAGATAATAATACTTGTGTCCATCACCTCTCCTATTTGGAGTATCCAATAATATTCCATCTCTAACCATGTCATCTCCATCCAACCTGTGACCACCATGAGATCTATTGCAATCTTCCCCATTAGTTTTGTCCTCCTACCCATGGCTGATCCGAAGTGGTCCTTTTCACTGCAATTCTGAAAAAAACTATAAAGTATCATTGCATTCACATCTGCTTATTTCTTCTATGCCTGTATGATTCTATCATTGTCTGGTTTGTAGCTCCTTATTTCTACCTTCAAGCTTCTCAGTGTATCTGGTAAGTCAAAAGTATTCCCAACACCATGTATCTCATTTGACCCATAAGGAGAATCACGTGAATTGTAGTATACCATTTTTATATTCATCTTTGATATTCTTTCTGAAAGGTATATCATGCCGGCTAAACCAATTCATAATAAACCAACGTACCTTAGCATAATTCGGGGAGGATACCTCATCTGCAAGTTCAACCAATCAGTGTAATACATGTATCACATAATCGTGACAACATATATACATATAATACATAAGCATATAAGCATATAATCATCATTCTAGCTATATTCCAATCATCAATGCATGACCATATCATTTACACATACCATGACCTCATGCATGAGAACAACAACCATATCAATGCACATTTGATGACATGTAAGCACTGACACACATAACAATGTATGACCAATCATACACTCATGATGACACACTTCAAAACAAAAACATCCTCTTTCACATGGTGGCATCACTACAACCATGACCGGCACGATGTATATGCAACAAGCATAGAGACCACAAGGATGATTAACACATATTCAACCAACATGAATTCATGACCAACACACACTACCCATCTAGCCCAAGGGGTGAACCATGCTCTGATACCACTTTGTAACAACCTCATCCCACATCTACCCAAGTAACTGGCCAACCAAGGTAAACATGCGACACTAGGCCACTATAATGGGATTCAACGTCCTAGGTGGCCTTAACAGAGTGGAATTAATAGAAACCCACAACACACTCCTTTTGTACCTACTATAGGAATCCTAGAAGCCTTCCTAGTCACCCCATGATCAGTCCTTAGGTCCCACTGATTTTTTAGAGCAAGGCATGGGTGCATCTGGGGATTTTTCTCCTTAGTCCTGTGCCTGCAACTTTGTTATTTTTGCCACTTTTTCAGGCCTAGAGCCTAGGTCACTGCTTAGAACTTAATGACAGGCAGAAATGATATTTCATAATAGAACAAAGATACATTTTCAAAAACTTCAACAAGGACTAGACTAGACCCCTACTAGCCATGACAAACATTTCGTCAAATATATCACAAACATGAAAGCTACAGGTCTTGACAACATAACTGAGCATACAGGTCTCATAATTATCTGAGAATCACTAAGAAGCATTTATGCCTCAACACATTAGCTGCAATTTCATCTATTAGGCCATAGATACATTGTTCATTCATTTACATGTAAAAACATGATGAGAGCCATACATAGCCACTATCATAATACATGTTCATAACCAACATAATAACAATAAAAATAACAAGGAAAAAACAACCATATAATCCACATATAAACCATTATAATACTCATGAAATAACAAGGAGAAATAACCTTATATTAATGATGCAAAGTCTAACTAGGTTGGGTACTTCCATGAACCACCCAACCATAGATGGGCTGAACCAAATATTTCTTTCAACGAATCACCCCCGTGCAATATTCCAAGCATGAATTTGGGATTGAAAAGCGAGCTCAACTAGGGCTTCTCGAGGCTACACCGCCTCACCCTTATCAATAGAACCAAGCTTTACTACAATCCATCCCGGATCACTAGGCCATAAAAAAAGCATGGATGCCACAAAATTTCTCCACTTACACCATGAGGAATTTCCCTATCTCCTAGTCTCTAGGATTTACCACAATCCACGCCGGATCACTAGGCCCTAACTGAGACTCCACCCTCTAGGATTTATCATATATCTCACCATTCACCGACAAGCGTTCCTAGGCATAATTAAGGGAAAACACATTTAGGATTTATCATATATCCCGCCATTAATCGGTTGAGGATTCCTTGGCCCACTGAGGCACACAATACCTATCTTTACCACAACCCACAGTTTGGTTCAGAGGTCACTAGGCCAGTGGCTTTACCATAATCCACAGTCCATTTCAGGGATCACTGGGCCATTTGTTCTTTCTTTCAGAGACTCCCCTCACTCATATGTACATATATCAAAAAATAACACAAACATATGCCAAAATATATACCAAATGTCATACCAAAACTTCTTTACTTCAATCGGAAAAAAATGAAGGATACATAGCCTGCATCTGATCTGCCATCTCCCACGTAGCTTCATCGGGCCCAAATGGCTTCCACTTCACTTTAACCTACTCAATTGCTCGGTTCCGGAGTGTGAGCATCTTTCTCTGCAATATACACTAGAGTTCTAGTTGGAATTCTCCTTCTGGCTCCACTCGTAATAAAAACCAGTCAATCGCATGATCAACATCTTTAACATACTTCTTAAGCAATGACACATGAAAAACATAATGGAATTTCATTGTCAGAGGCAATACAAGTCAATAGGCTACTAGCTTTATCCTCTTAAGAATATGAAAAGGCCCATAAAAATGTGGTTCTAGATTGGCACATGATCCAATCTACAATGAGCTCTTCTTCGGTTTGATGCATAAGTACACATGTTCCTCAACCTGAAACTCCTTGAACACCCTATTCCGATTTGCATAGATCTTCTACCTACCATGTGATGCCTTTAGATTCTTCTCGATTACTTGCATTTCCTGCTCCATGTATGCCATCCTGTCTAACCCAATCAACACTCTATTCATTAGATTAGTCCAACTGATGGTAGTATTTCAACTTCACCCATACAATGCCTCAAACAGAATCATCCTCAAGGATTCCTGACACCCATTGTTGTAAAAAAACTTTACCAGTGGAAAATACTCTTCCCACTTCCCCTGATGATTCATCACATACATCCTCAACATGTCCTACAATATTGTGTTGACCCTTTCTCTATGTCCGTCAGTCTATGGATGATAAGTTGTACTGAAGGCCAACTCTATCCCTAATTCTAGGAACAACTCCTTCCAAAAATTGGAAGTGAACTTATCATCCCTATTTGATACAATATTCTTTGGAACATTGTGCAACCTAACCACATCTCTAATGAATACTTGTGCTATATCGCTAACTGAGAATGTAGACTTCACTGGAATGAAGTGCACAACCTTCATAAAGTTGTCCACCAAAACCATGATGGAAACATGTTGTCTCAATGTCCTTGGAAAACTTGTGATAAAGTCCATGGAAATGACCTCCCATTTCCATTCTGGGATCACAATCGACTGTAGGAGTCCACTTGGATTCTTACACTTTGCCTTCACATGTTTCCAATCCAAGCACCTAACCACAAACTCTGCTACATCCTTCTTTAGATTTGGTCAATAATAAAACTTCTTCACTACACTCAATTTAATTCTGATAGCCTGGGTAACCTGAATATGGTTTCATATGAAAATCTCTCAATATCAAGTTATTGATCTCACTGCTGTCTGGCACATATATCCTATCTATAAATATGATCAATCCATTTTTCATGAGACAATAGTCCACATATTGTACACCTACACCTGTACCTGTACTCTGTTGTAACTTGTGCCTAAGCTCCATGCACTTGACATCCTACTTACCCGTATGCAAGATCTTATCTTGTAAATTTGTCCCATAAAACTCATAGCTTCTATATGATTTAGATGTATCTTCTAGATAAGAGCATTTATGAACCTATTCTCCTTTTTTTTGATGTATTTAATATAAAAATCAAACTCACTAATCGTGGCCAACCATCTAGCTTGCTTAAAATTCAGATTCAGATGGTCAAATAGATACCTCAATCCACTATGATCACTCATCGATACAAACCTCTTGCCGAGAATATAGTGCCTCCACATCTTCAATGCATGTATGATCGCTTCTAGGTCAAGATCATGTGTTAGATAGATCTTCTCTTGATCATTCAGTTTTCATCACTCATAACACACTATCTTTCCTTCCTACATAAGGAATCCACCAAGTCCTATATTGCAAGAATATGTACATAATACAAATTCTTTGTCTGGATCTGTGATCTTTAACACTGGAGCATGTGTCAACACATGCTTAAGCTGCTCAAAATGGGCCTCACACTCCTCTTTCCATTTAAACTTCTTACCTTTCCTCTACAATGATGTAATAGGATAAGAAATCTATGAGAAGTTCTTGAAGAACCTCCTGTAATAACCTACCAATTCCATGAAGGAAATCACCTCATCTACATTTCTAGGAGTTTCCCACTCCATGATAGCTCTCACCTTTTCTGGATCCATTGATATGCCCTCCTTGGAGACAACATGTCCCAAGTAATGCACCTTAGTCTGAAAGAAATGGCACTTGCTGAGCTTAGCATACAACTGATGCTCTCTGAGCAAACTCAACACTGCTGCTAAATGCTCGGCATGATCTTCCTCATTTTTAGAATATACCAATATGTCATTAATGAACATAATAACAAACTTGTCCAAATAGGGACACAACACACTATTCATTAAAAACATAAAGGTAGCTGGATCATTAGTCAAATTGAATGGAACTACAACAAAATCGTAATGCCCATACCTGATCGAGAAAGTTGTCCTGTAAATTTCCTCCCCTTTAATGCACACCTGATGATATCGATATCTTAAATCAACCTTCAAGAACATTGCTGCTCCCTTGAGCTGATCAAACAAGCCATCAATCCCCAGCAACATATACCTATTATTGATGGTAACTTTGTTGAACTACTTGTTGTCAATGCATAACCTGAGAGTACTATCCTTCTTCTTTACAAACAATACCATTGCACCCCAAGGAAATATCACTTGGCCTAATATATCCTTTTTCAAGCATCTTTTTTCAGCTGCAATTTTAACTCTACCAACTTAGGTGTGTTCATTAGTAAGGTTCTTTTGATGCTACAACTACCCCTGGCATCAACTCAATAGAAAAGTATACTTCCCTGTGAGTTGGAAACTATCAAATACCTGCCAAAATTACATCCCGAAACTTCTCTAGAAATGGGTACTTTCTTAAAACATTTGCATCCTCAAATTCCTTACCTTTGTCACTAGAGATATGTACTACAAATAACACACACCCTTTCCTATGACTACACTTGGCTTGCATAGCTGTCACCATCCTAAATGATGTGTCTTTCTTCTTTCCCTGTAAGAGCCTTGGTTCGCCATTATCATCCAAGCACTCAGTGGATTTGTCATAAAAACCCACCTTGGTCCTATGAAGGTATAGTCATTCCATACCTAATATCATACTATATGATCCCAATGGAAATACATTCAAGTGCACTAATGTAGACATGCCATTCAACTCAAATGCACAAGATCTTACCCAGTGATGAATTCTTTTCTTTGTACCTATATCCAAATGCACTAACCAAGATTCTACATGCACTTCCTTATTCAAACCACACTTATCCACCAAGTCATGACTAACATAACTATAACTAGATCTAGGGTCAATCAAAATAGAAACAACTTGATCACAAATCTTGTTGTCCATATTAATGATAGATGTCTGATGGTATGCATATATGTTGTCCATTGCTACAGAAAAATGAGGAATTCTTTGTCCAACATCCCCAATAATTGGTTCCTCCTATGCACTATAGTCTCTCTTAAGGTGTTCCTTACCACATGTCCAACACTCCAGTCGTCTAGTACCATCACCTCTATGCTACTGTTGTGATCCATGTCCCTGTCTAGCTACATTGAACTTCTTGTAATGTGTCACATTCTCTTTCTCTTCTCCATTCTGAGGACTTTCTTTTTCAATTTCCATTTACACTTACTTTTATCCTTATCTTTCCCTTTCCATCCTTGTTGAGATTCATCCTTATGCTTTGATTGTTCATAGCAATGTTTCAATTTCCCAATAATCTCCTCAAGTGAGCGAGGCTCATCATACTCAATCTGATCTTTAAATGGTAATGGTAACCCACTAGAAAATCATTAGACTTCTCATATTTAATACATGGCACATACCTCAATAGTTCTAGGAACTTGGTCATATACTCCTCATTTGTCCTCGATTTCATCTTTGGCTCATAGAATGTTTTGGCCTTACTGTCGCGGTACCTTTCTGACAAGTACTTATTCTTCCAGAGACTCTTGAACTCATGCCAACTCAAATCCTTCGTCCTGATGTCTCTAACTCGCTTCACACCTTCCCACCAGATATATGATTTACCTTTCAGGCTAAAGATAACAATTTTTTCCTTCATGTTTTTTGTGTACTCATGTAACTCAAAGAACTTTTTCATCCCAAGTATCCAAGACTTTGTATCTTCCAGTTTGTTCAAGTCTCCATAGAAACTAGGTGGCTTCGCATTCTTAAAATCATCTGACAAGTATCCCCTATCGCTTCTCCTGTAAGGGTGATAACGATGATGATCATGGTGCCTGTAAGAACTAGAACTAGAATAATACATGTATCTATCACCTCTCCTATCTAGAGTATCCAACAATCTACCATCTCTAACCGTGTCATCTCCATACAACTTGTGCCCACCATGAGATTTACTACCATATGCCCTGTTAGTTCTACCCTTCTTCCCATGGATGATCCAAAGTGGCCCCTGTTGTTGCAATTCTGACAAAATTTGAAGTATCACTAGATTCACCTCTACTTGTTTCTCTTGTGCATGTATGATTTTATCATTGTCTACTTTCCAACTCCTTATTTCTACCTTCAAGCTTCTCGGTGTATCTTCTAAGTCATAAGTATTCCAAAAACCATGCTGCTTATCTGATCCATAAGGAGAATCTCGTGAACTGTAGTCTACCATTCTACCATTCATCTTTGATATTTTTCCTACAAGTTATAGCATGTCAGCTAAACCAATTAACAATAAACGAATGTACCTTATCATAATTCGGGGAGGATACCCCATCTGCAAGATCAACCAATCAACATAATACATGTATAACATATTCATGATAACATATATACATATAATACATAAGCATATAAGCATATAACCATCATTATAGATAGGGTCCAGTCATCAATGCATGACCATATCAACTACACATACCATGACCTCATGTATGACAACAACAATATCCTATTTCACATGGCGACATCACTACAACCATGACCGACACCATGCACATTCAACAAGCATATAAACCACAAGGATGATAAACACATGTGAAACTAACATGAATGCATGACCAACACACACCGCCCATCTAGTCCAAAGGGTGAACCATGCTCCAATACGACTCTGTAACCCCCTCATCCCACATCTACGCAAGTAACTATCCAACTGGCATAAATATGTGATGAGAAGCCACTATAATGGGATTCAACCTCATAGGTGACCTTAAGGGAGTAAAATCGATGGAAACTCACAACACAGACTTTATATACTTACTACAAGACTCCCACAAGGCTTCTCAAACATTCCCATGACCATTCCCTTGCTCCTACTAAGTTTTTGGACCATTAAAACCATGGAAACTTCCTTGATATGGAGAAGGGTGTGTCTGTGTGTGGGACTTAAAACCAAACTCAACCAGGACTCCCCAAGGATACACCAACTTAACATCATCAATAGAAACAGGCTTTACTACAATCCATCCCAGATCACTAGGCCATAAAACAAGCATGGATGCCACCGGATTTCTCCATTTCCCATGAGCAGCTAGTTTGGAACATATAGACTTTGATAGAAGAATTCTTAGTGCATTAGTGCTGCTCTTTGTAGGCATTTGGTGTGTTGTGTGAGGATTGCTTTGAGCTTGAGGAAGGTTATGAGTTTGTTGCCTTGTATGTGAGAGAGAGACCTCTTTGACTTGGGAGATCTACTTCAAAGGTGAATGATTGGAAGACATGCTGACTGGACCCTCTAGAGAAGGACACAACATCAGGACTTCGGTTGTACCTTACTCTATTTTCTGATTAATAAAGATAGATGACTACTCTTATGGTTCCATTTCCATTTGTCCTATGAATGATTAATGTAAATTGTATCCTTCCTGACTGATACATAGTTGTTTTTAGTAGATTTTACACTTGTGTTTGCTCTCTCTTTGCTTGTGCAGGTGTCCATCTGCGAGGATAGTGGAGGACTGTGATCGGCTGGAGCGAAGGAGCGAGAGGATCATCTCTTCGACAAACCTAGCATTGGAATCCAAGTAGGTTCTTTTACCCACTTGTTAATTACAACTAGGAACCTGCAGTGTAGCATTGTTTGATTGTTGCTAGACCCCCTTTGGGCTAGTAGGGATCGCCTCTATCCGTAGAGGGGATTTACCTCTCCAACATAAACCAAACCTCTTCTAGTATTATTCATAACCCTGTTGATCCTACTGGATCAAGCAATGTCTAGTACTAACATGTTCAGAATCCCACTGGTCTATCTGGATCGAGCAATGTTTAGTATCAGTAGCCCAATGGGGCTCAAGTCCAATACCAAAATCCTTACGTTCCATATGGTTCTCAAGGAATGGTTAATCAACCTTACACCCTCCAATCTGGGTAGTACATCTAGCCTGGATACGGTCAGATTCAGTCTGGAAATCTCCCGAGCATTTTTCAAGTACCCTTGCAGCAATAAGGACAACCTCCACAACAACAACGCAACCTTTTTTACTGCAAGGGAAACCTTTGTTGCAACAAGGGCTCTCCGCACAAACCCAAGGGAAAATGATACCATAGCAAGGTCAACTGCAACAACAATAAGGTCAATCCTTGCAACAGTTGTAGAAAACCATGCAGCAACATATGCAATATGCTTCACACGCCTCTCAACCTATGTATTCACTAGGATA
>APFE030931219.1:0-60321 GCA_000404065.3 Pinus taeda | reverse complement strand
CTATCTGTATATTATATTGATTGAGAACATGTAAAAATACATAGTACAATACTCCTCGCAAGTACTCAGTACTATCTCCACCTGTTACACACAAACTAGCTCAAATTTGAATCAATCACAGGTTCAAATCTCCTCCGCTGCTTGTTTGCCTCCACTACGCAATCCTGCATGAGAATTAGATGAGAATGGTTGATCCAAACTCGTATTTCCCTTTTGTTTCACTACGCAATCCTCATCGGCAATCTCAATCCACTGATTGTGCAAATCTCATGCACAACTATAGTCACAACTGACAACTGTCCTGCCCTTTCACTCACCTCTAACACTTGTCTCCACTGAGCTGTCCATGCACTGAGTTAACTGATGTATTCTTTAGTTGATTTATGAGTTAATAATTAGTGAATTATTCACACCAATCATCACTAGTGTATTTGTTAGTTAGACTAAATACAACTAGTTCAACTAAGTCAAACTGAACACAACTCCATCAACTCCTCAATCAACTCCACCAAACTCAATCACTTTGAGTTCTAATTGAAGTCCTTCATGCAATAGCTCAACTAACCCATAAGAAAAGCGTATTTCCTTTTGGCAGTTGTGCCACATCCGTAGCACGAACTGAAGTGCTCCAAGAGGATAAGATAATGTTTATAGTCCAAATATTATTAAGAGCTAATAATATTCAACTATTCTATTTTTAGACTGGCAGTTTAAAAATAGACTCCGCCCATATGTCTAAAAATAGAAGTCCATCTATTTTTACCAACATGACCAATCATCCATAAATAGCATCCTGCAACTCATAGACCATGATCCATATGTCTAAAAATAGACATAGTCTAAAAATAGACTTTATGCCAAAAATAGGCTGTAGGACCACGTAGTGAAGGCGACTTCTTTTCACTAAGCTCCATCATCTTGTTGCATTTTCAACAGGCTATGGAAAAACTATTCATTGCCATTAAATACATCACATGTTAAATTTTAAGAAAGAGAAGATGAATTATTGTGGACACATTCCTCTTTTGGGGAATACTTGCCAAAGAAGGGCTATCTTTTTATAAACTCGGCTAAGGAGACTGATGCGCATGAGTGGTGGTGGAGGCCAATGTGGAGACTAAATGCCGAGCAAAAGCAAGGTTGTTTCAATGGTGTCTTCTAGAGAATAAAATTATGACAGGTGATAATTTCATGAAACGAAAATTTGTTGACCCATCCTGGTGTACTCTTTGCAAAGCAGCAGAAGAGTCGGTACACCATCTTTTTGTGTCTTGCTCGGTCACTAGCCAAGTCTAGAGAATGATGTGTAATGCTTTATCAATTGGGTACTTATGGCAAGGTAAATATTCAACTTGGCATGGTACTCTTGGTGTACCTCGGTTAATCCAGCAAAACTAAGGAACTTTCCCCCAATCCTCAGTTGGGGGATTTGGCTTGGAAGAAACAATCTTATTTTAATGAAAAACCTTTCAGTTCTGAGGAAACTATTGGCCAAGTTATTGCTATCTTTGATCTCATTCCGACATATGAAGATCATTCCATGTCCTAGAATATGGTTCAGGAACATATTGATAAATCTAGGCCATAGGTCTATTTTTATGACTTGTCACAAGAGGGAGGTAGATGTGGTGGTGGTGCAATTTTGCATATAAATGAGAATCATTCCTACAAACTGAAAAGTGTTTTGGGTCAAGGGACCAACAACTTCGTTGAACTTCTCAATTTATAATTACTCATTTTTGCTACTGAAAAAGGATGCCAACAACTATAGGTTTTTGGTGACTCCCATAAAGTTGTAAATCGGTTCAATCAATAGTCTACTTGTCACATACACACTCATGCCCATTTTGGAGGAGGTGCTTCGGATAGACATGAATTTTGATCATGTATCTTGTCAACATATTTACAAGGAAATGAACACAATTTATGATGAACTTTCCAAGGAAGGTGTGCAGCAGGATCAGGATGTATGGTAGATAGCAGAGAAAATTGGCCAAGAACATTATGTACACTACCATAGACCATTTATAGAACCTCTTCAACATGCATATCTACATGAATGATTTGAATTCGGGGGTTTTACACAGAAAATCAATGCAATTCTCAAACAACCTTTTGACACCAGTAGTTGATCACATGATTTGTTTTTGGGATGGGTTTCATTCTTGATAGGATAATTGTCTTTTTTGATATAATTGGCATGCCTCACTATAACACTTTGTATAAGATGTATGGATGTATATGGATATGGCTACAATTTTGTCTTGAAATAGCTTTTTAAGCAACTTTTCAGCTACATAATGAAATTACAAGTTTTATGAAAAAAGAATAAGAATTTATTATTTATTAACCTTTATTTTTTTGAATTATTAAAAATTACATAAATTAATTACAAATATAATATTTTTAATAATTCATTATATTTAAACTATATATTTTATATATAAAATATTATATTAAAAAAAATATGATTTCATTATAAATATAATTAATTATATTTTGAATATAGTTTGTAAATTTAAATTTTTTATATTGAATATAGTTGTATGTTTTTTATTTTGAAGTTGATAATATATTTAAATATCTATGAGGTTGTTTAATTTTAGTTAAGACTATAAAATAAAAGGAAAATTTATTTTATAAAATAAAATATATTAAAGAAACTCAAAGGGCTAAAAAAAATAAAATAGAAAAATTAAAAACTACGGAAAGGTAAACTAACATTTCGAAAACCAAAAGGTTTTTGTGTTTGAGTAGTGTAAATAAAAATAAACATTACTAAAATAAAAACAAATTTAATGAGCTCTATAATGAAAAAGGCATTGATTAATTTCAAAAAAGTCATGAGATGAAAGAGTTTGTCATCTTTATGGTACTAAGAGAATTCAAAATAAAAACATTTCCTCAAATTATCCAATGTATACTCAAATTTAGTTAAATTTCAAAATATTTATCAACAACCAAAATATTTATTTTATAATAATATTCTCAACTTTAATACATATATTGTTTGTAAAAATAAAATACATTATTTACAATAGATTATCAATCTCTAATTAAAAATCTCTTGCCATTTTACAAATGCAAAATAAATATTTACAACTTCCAATATATACCAAGTTGATGACAAATCCCTGCCACAATACCCCAAAATAGAATCTCTCCAAATAACACATAGAGCAGCCAGCCAACTTTTCTTGAGTGCCACACTTTAATAAATATGTGCTTTTGAATCCAATGTACCTAGCAAAACCATTAACAATTTATCATTTTTAAGTAAAAGATATATTATCTAACAAATTATAAATTTGTCCATATTAATCACTAATCCATTTTTTAAAACATCATTTTCTTGAGTATCACACTTCAATAAATATTTGTCCATATTAATCACTAATCCATTTTTTTAAAACATCATTTTCTTGAGTATCACACTTCAATAAATATGTGCTTTTGAATCCAATGTACCTAGCAACGACATTAACAATTTATCATTTTTAAGTAAAGAATATATTACCTAACAAATTATAAATTTGTCCATATTAATCACCAATCCATTTTTTTAAAACATCATTTCTTTTAGTGTGTTTTTAATCCAATATAACTAACAACACTATTAACAATTTATCATTTTTAAATAATAAAAAAATTCATATTAATTACTAACACATTTTTTAAAATAAATATTAATTACTAACCCAATTTTTAAATAAATTAATATTAATAATATTTGTATTTTAGTAATGAACCATTAAATTCAATATAATTCAATTTCACCAAATTAACATAAATAAATATACACTATCAGATCTATTCACCAAATTAACATAGATAAATATACACTATCAGATCTTAGTAATATTTATTGCAATATCTTTTTTACTACTATTTATTTCAATATATTTATATAAATGAAAATTTTGTGAATATATTATATTATATTATAGTGCGAAAGAAATCAACTGTGTGACTTTGAGAGTGTGCGACAATGACGATGAAGATAGAGAGATACATACCAAGGTATTGTTGGGCGTTTCGTAATACCACCCATTAACAAATGCTGGGAATATAGCCTGGGCTGCCATGACAAAAATAAGCATGGCGTTCATTCCCATCCATTCAAGGAGCAAAAATGGTCTCCTTAAACCCCAAATATCAATCTGAAAAAGCAACAAACACCATAAGGGAGAAATGCAGTGTCATTGCAAAATTTATCAATGGATTAGCAAAAAAATTGGATATTCATTTCAACAGATTTATTTTGCAAGGGGGATTCATCTACACTTTTGGTTTGTCAAATGGGGCTTATACATCTACTATTAAAAATATACCTTGCCTATTAGTTATCCAACCTGACAGTCATATGAAGTTATATGAAGTTATTCAGAAGAATCCTGGAACACATCCATCTTAAAATTGAAATTGTTGCATCATGGAATTTGATACCGTTAACCACATCATAGATCATGGATTAATATGGATTTGAGTAATTATTGACTGCTAGATGCATGCCATCTTAGTATTGCCATAGGTGCTGAGAAATACCAGAAGATAAAAGGCCGAGAAAACAAGCCCTGCTGCTCCTGCTGTGAGGCAAACATAACTGAAGCTGTACAGTTGTTTGTTCAGTGGAATTGCTGCAAGAAAGATGATAGAAACAGTCATCAGCGCATCGTCTTTACAGTTACTAGCTATTAAATCCAAGATCATTGATTTCTGTTGGATACAAAAATTGCAAGTGCATCATCTTTACAGTTATTTCTGTCGAATAAACTAGGGGACATGGTGTGCATTCACTGGTAAATGACAAGGCTGTGTAATAATCAGGTAGTTTTAATTCACTTGCCATCCGTGTAATGTAAAATAATTCCAAGGATGAGGAATCCAAAAGCCATGGTCACCCAATGCTTCAGCCTCTGAGCATGGTCCTGTCAGTAATGGGCAATTCTTATCTCAGAAGTAGGTACAGATTCCTAATACAAGCATTATCAGCTATAGACTACCTTGCACAGCCAAATTATAAAATGAAAAAAAGACAAGTTGGTGAGAAACCTTGAAATGGATGAGAATGTGCCCATAGTGTACTCCAATAATGGTAGACATGATCGCAGAGATTGAACTGCAAGTGTAGAAAGTAAGCAATCATACATCTTTAAACTTGAGAGAACGTTCAAGCTAATATCATATGGACATCAGTAGTGAGGAATAAAAGATGAAAAATTGAAATAATTTCCTATGTAAAGACAGACCTTAACAAGCCTTCAGGTTCAAATGGTGCTAAGCACCATGCAGGTGAATCCTTGCGTAGTGGCCCTTCTCCGGGAGAGCTCTCTGTACAGTACTGCAATATTGTGAAAATTTTAGGTAGGTATGGTAAAATAATTGTTCTTAGCCTACTACATTTGAAGTTTGAGGTTTGATCTAATGAATGCAAGCTCTGACCTTTGACCTTGTCCATTCAGGATAGCCGTACAAATGATTTATACCCCACACTTGTCTATCAACATAACCTACGGCATTGCAAGGAGGCCCTAGGTGACCCCTTACACCACATTTTACCTGTCATCAATACAAAAGATTGAGCTTAACATTAACTCAAAGAAACTTTCCCTTCAATTTTGTCACACCATTTACACAACCATAAGTTTGGAGCTCCTCACTAAAATCAGTTATTTCTCAAGAAGAATTAAACTAGTACAAAAGAAAAATCCTCGTGAACTCTTAGGAATCAGTTATATGAAAATGATCTGAGCTATGGAGTTGGACATGAATCAAGTTTCACTTCAGAACATTCAATCAAATTAAAAGTCATGAACGTATTTTTACATAGTCAGAAATGCTCTCTGACTCCTCACTAAAATCAGTAATTTCTCAAGAGGAATGAAACTAGTACAAAAGCAAAATCCTTACGAATTCTTAGGAATCTGATATATATCTGAGCTATTAAGTCAGGCATGAATCAAGTTTCACTTCAAAACATTTATTCAAAGTAAAATTCATGAAAGCAAGCATTTTTACATAGTCAGAAATGCTGTATGTATTTGTTGAAGAAATTATAATGAATTTTAAAAGGCTACATTAACCGTTGAGTAACTTCCTGAGTTTTTAACCAAATAAAAATATAAAAATCAATCAATAGAATCTCATCTCTTTCGCAGAAAAGGTCGCATATGTTCTTTATAATAATATGAAACAGTTTCACCCCAAAAATGAGAAAGGGCAGAACCAATTTATTTCAGTTATTAATTATTCCATCCAAATGAATCAATGAATACTTGTTCTCAGAAAAAGTTTCATAGGTTCTTTATTATAATATGAAATAGTTTCACTCCAAAAAATGAGAGAGTGAACAGATTTATTTCCGATAAACTATATTGGTTGGTTCGAAACAAGTCGACAAATAATTTTTATGTGATTTTGCTGAAATTATTGTCTTGACGATGAACTACACATGATTTTTATGTGATTTTGCCGAAATTATTGTCCTGACGATAAACTACACTGTTTGGTTCAAAGACGATGAACTACACTGGGTGGTTTGAAGCGAGTCTACAAATAATTTTTTGTGATTTGCCCAAATTATTCTCTCAAACACTATTTATTTCAGTTAAAACTTCCTATTAATTATTCCCTTGAATAGGAGACATGTCTTCTTGCAACTTGATGTAAAGTTTAACCAAACCACCTTCCAGAACTCGGTCTTTCAACATCATCTCTGTTAAAATAATTCCATCTTTGTCAAACTAATATCTTTGATGGTGCAAATGGCCATTTACCTTTTTTAATATATCATTGAAGTAATCAGTGAGCTCTTTTATCTTCAGGAGATCATGTTTTGTGACAGATTCAAGTTGCAACTACCCCATGGATCTTAGCTCTGCAATACATGCTCGGGATTCGCTGGGCAAGTTAGGCCTCCGGAACACACTTGAAGACCTCCGGAAGGCATCTTCATTAAAGAAAAAATATCTTATCTGCATACCCACTTGAAGACCTCCGGAGGGCATCTTCATTAAAGAAAAATTATCTTATCTGCATACCCTGTAGTGTTACTAGTAATCCTGATGTGCATGCTATGACACCTCATATAAGTTTAATAATGAACCTAAACTAGTGGATATACTCAGTCAAAACGATGCAAAGATATTCAAATGCAAGAAACAAAATCAAGGAGAAAGTATACAATCAACAAACGGGATTGTTGCAATGTACATATCTACTTATATTGGTACAAAATTGGTGGAGAGTAATGATTTTTGACCAAGTTTCTTTAGTATAATATATTGGTACAAAATTGGTGGAGAGTAATGATTTTTGACCAAGTTTCTTTAGTATTACATTTATATATGTAAGTGACTGATAAAGTTAGATCAAGTTGCCTATGAATTATAAACTTCATAAACAATGAGATAGAGAAAATAGAAAAATTACACTATGAAAGTGAAATATGTCATTAAAGTAAGTCTCATCAATTTCTCCACGAAGCAGTCTTAAGATTTTTATCAAAGATAAGAAAAATGTCTTCTCAAATGTGGTTAGGACAGTGACCATTAAACTTTAGGTATTTATGTAGAAATTTTGGAGAATCATATTTAATGCAATTCTATATATTTCACCTCAACTTTGAGGTTTGACCATTTCCAACATATAAGATACATGAAAATAGTTTAGAAACAATAGACTGTTACAACCACAAATCTAACCTCTCGGCTTCTATTTAGTTGTATTAAATCAATATAATAACCAATGATACAAACTACTAAATCACCATGAGAAAATATGTTGAAAGTCAGATTTACAAGTAGACGAAGTTTGGTAGCAAAGCACACTTCAGATATACATAAGAATGAAACTACAAGTACATATCAACAACCTATCACAAGATGGTATTAAACATTCTCTCAAGCTTATCAGAAGTTAGGACTTTCTAATTTATCCGAACACTAGCTAGGGCATCCACTATCAATAGTAGATCCTAACCAGCGATCACATTATAGCAAGACATCACACTAAGATACTCCTAGCCAACCCAAAGGTTCAATAAGAAGCTATTGTCAACATCAACAAGTCCACCTTGATCTTTCTCCAAGCTCACCTCACATAAGTCCTCTAAACAAAGTGCTCCAAGTCTCCTTTAGGGTTTCTTTGCCACATATATTAGATCCTTCTCACACAAGAACTTCAACCCTAGCTCTTCAAGTCCACTCTAGATTTTACCTCACACAAACCCTAGTTCCTTCGTCCCTTTGCACAAAGATAGGTTCATCTTCAAGATACAACGATCTAATGAACTCTCTCTCATATGCTTACCACAATTAAAGCCTCACTCCTCCATTTATATAGAATAGGTGAGGGAAGCCAACAATAATAAAGTGGACTAAGTCCATAGGCAACCTAATCTAATCATGAAGCTAAAGTTTCCAAGTGAAGTGCTCTCTTTCCAAGGTTTACACATGTCAAAAGAAGACTCCTCAAGTGTTATGCTCTCTAAGCATGAACTCCAAGTGTTAAGCAATCATCAAAAGGCTCCTTACTCACCATGACAAGCAACAAATGCTCCAATGCTAGTCCTCAACATATATGTCCTTGGTCCACAAACAACCCATAGAAATGTGCCCTCAACCCAAGCATCTTGAAGCCAAGTGGTCCAAACACTCATAGGTATAAGTGCCCACCTCCTAGTGCCCAACACTCATCCTCAAAGGTAGATCCAACACCATGCAAGATATTATCATCCTCAATAGATGCACCATGTGAAAGAAGTTGATGCCACATAGGATAATGACCTCATCAAGGACTATGCCACATCTAATACTAAGAACAAGGTCAAGCAACAATTTATAGAATCTCTCTCACACAAGAACTCCAACCCTAGCACTTCAAGTCTACTCTAGGTTTTACCTCACACAAACCCTAGTTCCTTCATCCCTTTGCACAAAGGCAAGTTCATATTCAAGATACAATGATCTAATTAACTCTCTCTCATATGCTTACCACAATTAAAGCCTCACTCCTCCTTTTATATAGAATAGATGAGGGAAGCCAACAATAATAAAGTGGACTAAGTCCATAGGCAACCTGATCTAATCCTAAAGCTAAAGTTTCCAAGTGAAGTGCTCTCTTTCCAAGGTTAACACATGTAAGAAGAAGAACCCTCAAGTGGTCTTCTCTCAAAGCATGAGCTCCAAGTGTTAAGCACTCATCAAAAGGCTCCTTACTCACCAAGACAAGCAACCAACGCTCCAATGCTCCTCCTCAACATATATGTCCTTGGTCCACAAACAACCCACAAAAATGTGCCTTGAACCCAAGCACCTTGAAGTCAAGTGCTCATCTTGCTAGGCATGCCAAATGGTCCAAACACTCCTAGGGATAAGTGCCCAACACTCATCCTCAGAGGTAGATCCAACACCATGCAAGATATTATCATCCTCCATAGATGCACCATGTGAAAGAAGTTTGATGCCACATAGGATAATGACCTCATCAAGGACTATGCCACATCTAACCCTAAGTCCAAAGTCAAACAACCATTTATAGAAATCTGTCCCAATGTCATCAAACAAAAGGTCTGAGATACAATTAATGGGTTAGGGTTTCACTTTCACCATGTACACTACGTCACATAAAGACACCCCTAGCATGGTATAAACACTTTTTAGTCACCCAAAAGCTAACAATTCAATAAAGAGAGACCAAAAAAATACATAAAATAAATATTTCTTTGATAAGTTCATTTGATACCACAGAAGTGCTTCCCTTTATGCCATTCATTAGGTTGTTGACGCACATGAACTAACTAACCCACATTATTGGCGCCTAATTAATTTTTATTAACTTACGCCCAACATAATGATTCTTTATTAAACTCTCTTATAAAGTGACTTTATCACATTGTGATTGCACTTTCTATAGGAGCATTAATACTCCAACAACTAAGGAAGTGGCAACGTGACTTTACTAAGTAGATAGATTCGAACATCAAGATGTGTGGTTGTAGTCAAAACTAAAAGAGGATGAAAATAAGGAGTGTTGCCTCCAAAAATGCGACTAAACCAATAACTCCAAGTGAAGTGACTCAAACTGCAGGATCAAACTAATTGGAAGAATGGATGGAGGAGGAGTGTTGGTAGAGACACCTTCCAATTAAAGTCCGACAGTTGTGGTGAAGGTTGCGGTAGGTTGAGAAAGATGATAACCAAAGACAAACAAAGAGTTCTAAATTTGTGGAGATCAGCTTTCTTAATGGTCTAGTGTTCAAACCAAAGGGAAAGAGAATGTGAGTTGGTAGCTTTTACCATCCTTGGGAAGCATATAGGTGTTGTAATGCACATCATATTGTGCCTTCTTGTCACACTTGTAGGGATTCTAAAGAAGCATGTTAAAGTAATTCAAAGATGTAACATCATAGTCTGTGGTATTAATGAGTAATCATATGCAAAAATTGCACATGTAATATCTATGAGTTAATGTTGTGGATGAATCTGCTTCCTTGACTCATAAGATGATATGGTTGTGGATGTGGTGTGGTATGATATGGTTGTGGATGTGGTGTGGTAGATGGAGTGAATCAACCAGATGCTAAGAAAAAAGGTTTTTTGGCTACCATTGTCTATGATGCACTTTTTGTGTTTTTTCTCATTATGAACGATGAGTGAAGAGAGCTTCCCACCTAAGATTAGTGCAAAGCTTAACAATGAGAACTGACGAAGGATTGGAGGAGCAAAGAATGTGGAATTTCGGTTTTTATTGCTCCTCAAATTAAAATGGTTCTATTACGAGTAGGAATTCACCAAAGAGAACCTTCATACTTCTTGTCTGTGTTTTTGCTCATTATGAAAGGTGAGTGAAAAGAGCTTCCACCTCAGATTAGTGAAAAGCTTAACCATGAGAGTCAACTAGGGATTGGAGGAGAAAATATTGTGGAGTTTCAGTTTTTATTGTTCGTTAAGTTAAAATTGTTCTGTTACCAACCGGAATTCAGCAAGGAGAGCCTTCACCTTTTTGGCCTACAAAGCACAACACTGAACATTGGTGTGATCAAATTGTTAATTATAGTAGCTACTAGAAATATATATTCTTCCCTTAGCCAAATGGGTTAGTTGTTCTTAATGGAGAACTAATCATGGTTGAGAGAGAAGGGGAAGAAGACCACTTTGTCCGAGGAAGATAAAAGGATTTTCTAGACTCTAGAGAGTTGATTAGCCTTAGTCAACTTATCTTAGAGCTTGTGAGTTAGTTGAAGAGCATGATCCAATGAAGATAATCAGAAGAGTTCTAATTCTAGTCTAAATGAGGAAGCAAGCTTAGGAATGAATTTAGCGTGCTGAATATCTTTAAGATCCTTTACTTCAGTCTTGAAATACAGTCCTTTAGGATCATTAAAAAACTATCTTTAAATTTAAACACTGTTTGTTTTCTTTTAATTTTTTTTTTTTTTTATTATGTTGATGCACTATTAGATAGTCTTTCCAAGGATCTGTCGAAGTCCAATCCACTTGGTAGCAACACATCACTATACCCTAAGGGGTAGAAGCACTTGCAGATATTAGCTTGGAATTCATTCCAAGCATGATTAAAGGTTAGTTGGACATTAAAAGATGATGGCTTTGGGTCCACAACCATACAAGAGCCTAGTATTTTCTGTAAACTTCAACAATTTTAATCTTATTAGCCTCTTTCAAATTAATCTAGGATTTAAAGTAGGCTGCTAGGTTATAATTCCATGAGTCAAGTTTGTTTCCATTTAGGGTAGATCAAAATTAAGGATGGAGAGCTTTGTATCCACGTAAAGGACAATTGGATAATAGGGATGTCATGGGGCACATGGGTTGTGGTTGTGGAGTTGTTCATGGTTTATTGTAGATACTGTTGTTGTGTGGTAATGAGTTGCTAGAACACATTCATTACATCTTCTATCATTTTGGCTTTAATCTCTTGTTGCTATTGTAATTGGAGTGTATACGTTTTTCAAATCTATCCTTGATCCACAGTCTTATGTCAAAAGGTGCTTAACTTTTTTTGACAATTAATTTTTGGTCAAATTTGGAAAATTGAGAGAATCTATATATCTAGGAGACATAACTTTCAATATGTGGGGAATTTTGGGGAATTTTGTTGAGATTTGGGTCTTGTTGCAAAATCGAGCCCTATTTTATTTTAGTATTTGGGAATTCCACCAAAATTTTGAAATCACATTGGTTCACCATTGAATTTTTTATGATTTATAGAGGAAAGTTTAAAGAGTTATATCTTTCTTTTATTTTTAGAAACATGTTTTTCAAAATCTAGTCGGCTAAGTTGTTTCACTATGAGGGGTATATCTATGCCATCAAATTCACCTGGGACTTGCATCTAGCCTCATCTGCACCCACTTAAAGGGTTCTTACAATGTTTAAATTTGTATTATAACCGCTCATTCTCAAAGTTTTAAGGTATTTTGGACAAAATGATTATGTCATCTTTGCATTTGCATTCACTCTCATTATTTTTTAGCAACTTATTCATTTCAAGGAAATGAATAGAACTCTCATTATTTTGTTGTGAGTCTAAAGTTATGCCCAACTCCCAAGTGACGGACTAGAGATGTTGAGAGTCTATATCAAGTTCAAATTAAGTTGATTTATGTGATAACATGATAGTGGCGTGTCAATAAAGTTTTTCTATCTACTATAATAGATGTCTACTGGACATTGCATGCACTCCAACAAGACACATTTTTTAGAAGGTAATATAAGTTTTCACAAGTTATTGAAGAAGATATGAATAATAACATATTTTTTGTAGGTAAAGAAAGAAGAATTTACATAATGAACGGAAAAAGTATAAGAAGATGCAAACAAGAAAGAATACAAACTCATGTTGAGATAAAGCAAAAGAATGAATATTATTGTACATCGTAAGCAAGGAGAGATGACAAGGAGCATAGGAAGATTGAATTGGTCATGATCATATGTTGTATTATGAGCCATTAAGACCATTGTTAGCCAATTTGTAAGTTGTGTGTTTAGTGTTTCATCTTCATAGCTTTGATTGTATGTGGGAGTGAAATGATGGTGTAAAATTGGTCACATGATAGTAAGACCTATTAAAGGCATGTGTAACCCATTTGATCTAGTTAAATATTGTTCACCTAAAGAAAGGCATGATGTCAACCTATGTTTTGGAGTAAGCCCTGTGGTGAACCATTTCAAGGCATGTCTAATCCTTGGCATCTCCTCACTATGATGAATATAGGTGTTATTTAAGAGAGGATTTGTCATCAAAATTTTGAAATAAACCACATAAGTTAATTTGGGTTGACTAGGCATGCCCATATTCTAACTTGATTTTTTTCAAAGACCATGAACACATCATCGATTAAAAGGGGAAATTGATTTTGAGGAAAATTAATCTTTGTTGAGATGACAATGATTTGGACTAGGCTAATGATGAAAGGGAGAAAGAGTCGTGTATACACTTTTGTAGGTATCAGAAGATGAAGATTGGTGAAAGATCAAGAAGCTAAAAACAAAGGCAACCATGCATCAACAACAACATAATATTTTCATTAATATCAATCAACAAGCATTGATTTTGAAGTGAGAAGTAGACTATTGGTAATAGGGATGGTTTTCCTAAACTATTCGTTTAAAATCCTTTAAGGTATTTTCATTAATATCAATCAACAAGCATTGATTTTGAAGTGAGAAGTAGACTATTGGTAATAGGGATGGTTTTCCTAAACTATTCGTTTAAAATTCTTTAAGGTTGATTTCCTAAACTATTCGTTTAAAATCCTTTAAGGTTGATTTCTCTAAGAACAATTTTGTAATGATAGACATCATGTTTTGGAATGTTTCATCATCACTTGTGGATACCAAGTTGAAGAAGAGTGCAACATTTTGACCACATACAAATGGATAGGATGAGGTTCGATTCCAAGTTGAAGAAGAGTGCAACATTTTGACCACATACAAATGGATAGGATGAGGTTGTGAATCGAACAATGGTGTATCTAATAAGAATATATAGCCATCAAACATGTGATGAGGTGGGATGAATAGGATGAGGTTGTGAATTGGACAATGATGTATCTAATAAGAATGTATAGCCATCAACAAGTGATGGGGTGGGATGAATAGTTTCCCATATTCATCATAACATAATTATCTCCACTAAAATATCACCATATGAAAACTTGTTTGACTTTTCAACCTCAAGCATCCATAGTTCCTACAATACAAAGCACAAATTTGCACAGTGGTAGACAACAAAGTTTGTCAACCACATTTGAACCACCTATTTTAGGTGCAAGATACATTGCAAAGGTCCTCAATGAAATACAAGGAGTGACACAACAAACAACAACTTAACCACAAGTTTGACGTCAAAGAAGTATGGCTACATGTACAAAAGAAAGGTTAAAGGAAATAACTTAAAAATAAGATCAACTTGATATGGAGCATTTATGGTTGTGAAACAAGGAAGACAAAGATATCAAGTTGAATCTTTCACCATATTTGGGGATCTACCCGATATTCCACATCAAGAAACTTAAACCCTTCAATTCGCTAATGCTTTAGACATTACGAACCCATTGATACTTTAGATATAAGCAATTCAATCCCAAAAATGGCATAACCCTTGGAAAGAGATACAACACTACAAATCCTTGAAGATAAGGAAAAGTGTGGACAAACTATGCCAAGTGAGATAACAAAGGAAATTACCTTCCAGTAATAGATAGTTAATGGAAAAAAAACTACTAAGAGAAACTCCTCATTTGAGATGAGATGATGGACAACTACTAAGAGAAACTCCTCATTTGAGATGAGATGATGGACAACCATCAACGTGAAAAGGGGGGCGCTTGATCCATCTCTGTGTTATGACCTTTCAGAGTGATGTAATAAAGGTCTAAGGGTACACTAGATTTACTGTTAATATATGTATGGTGGTCAATTATTGTAACGTGGACTAATAATTAATAAAGGTTAACTAGGGGTTGCAGGAGGGGAGGGATCCTCTTGGATCCCGGAGAACAACAGGTACAGGTAATAAAGTACGGATGGGGACTTCGCAAGTCTTCTAATAACGTGGCAGAAATGTATGGATTACTGTTTGGGCAGAAATGTATGGATTACTGTTTGGTCTTCAATTGGAAAATGAAATATTCATTTATAAGATTATAGTAATTAGAGACTTCTTAATAACAATCTAATTTCTACTTCAAGGATCTTCCCAGAGACAAACAATCTCAATCTTATTCTTCACAGAATTAGGACTATTCTGGACTCTTTCCCTAGAAAGCATTTTTCCCTATCCTCAAAACTCTGAAGCAGATGAACCAGCAAATCAAGCTTTTAATATGGAAATAGGACAAACTATAATAAATGGGCAGAGGAGGTGGAAAACTATACCATAAGGTTTCAAATACAAAATCAAAATTCTCTCGTGTCTTAACATCAGATATAAATAGATATTATGAACAATCGATCCTCGCAAATTCTCCATTGATTGGCTCCTTAATAGAGATGCAAATATTGACTGTACATCGAAATAAGAGGAAGTACGAAGGGGAAACCATCAACGAGCTGGCAGGCATAGAATTTGTTCGGGTATTGCATGATTGGTCCGAGGACTGGGGACCTATCATCGCCTGGGCCTACAGTTGATTTCAATTCGCTCATCAAGTCTAGAAGTCGACACTCTGAATTCTCAACTCGACAGAAACTGAATATACTATCATGTGGCTGATAGCCACATGATGTATATTCTCATCTTATATAAATATAATGCAGCTGGCAAAAAAACTCGACAGAAACTGGGTCGCGTGCAAATCTAATCGAAGGAATCTAGCTCCTTGGCATCCCCGAAACTCTCAATCAACAGAACTCAACATATAATTGTAAAGCCCAATCCATCTGCAGCAATTGGCTAGTCCGGTCATACCCTTCTTCTGTTCGAGTAGTTAACATTTATGTGTTATCTCAGGGGATTTGGGGTCAGTCGAAGTTGGCCATTCGGAGTCAAATTCATCTTTGCTTTTGTGTACTTTTCATCTCTTGTTAAATCCTCTGCTTCAAATGGAAAATAACAGCGAGAATAGTATATATGAGGCTCTCAAAGGTTAGTATGCCTACTTTTCCCCCATCCTCCTACTGATACGCATCCAGATTATGGTACCCTGCTCCAGCTCGTTCTTCACCAAAATCAACTAATCCTGAAAATGTATGAAGGTATGCAAAATCTCCAAGCACAAGTTGGCCAAATGATTCATGAAACAAGCTTCCTTCGCAATCAATTGGATGAAATACAATCTTTAAGAAACGCAGACAGACATCTCAGTCCTGAAAGAACTGGAAGTGCAACGGCAATGTCAGTGGATACCCCCTACAGTATGACGGTTTTTTGCAGGACTATATTATTATGTGGTCAATTTTGTAGGCTTTACAGTTGCAATATAGTTAGTAGAAGGTCTGCTTCTAGATTCATAAAATTAGAAGAATATGGTTCCTCCATTTTGCCTGTATGTGAGGGGAACCAGCTCTCAAGAGCTAGAATGTAAATTCTTCTGGGATTTTTGGCTGCGATCCGGGCGCAAATTTAATACGATCTTTTACTCATTACTGTCATTTTTTTATTAAATAAAGGTTACACCAGTGGTTGATTAGGGTTAGAGTATCTAGTTACTAGGAGCTATAAATTAGAAGGGAATCCTCTTTATGGAGCGAGAAATTATTATTATATCATTCTCATATGGAGAAGATATAGAGTTGACCCTTTCTTAAAGATTTTTGTACAGTGTGTCTCTACTTGAAGGGTATGTTGAACTAAATAAATGTTGGAATAATCTTCAAGCACACATTCTAGTTAGAGGGTGACATGAACAAGCCTGGTTTGATAACATAGTTGAATTCAACTCAGCTTGATGATTCAACAATTTTATCAAGGTTGAACTTGATTTGGTTTGGTGGGATAGAATTTTGATTTGATATTGACTTAACAAATTGACACCATTTTAATTAGTTGACTCAACTCCAACAACAATACGTCCAAGTGACAAGGAGATCTACTATGAGGTTAATGGTTATCATTAGATTTGAAGTTTGTTACACAAGCTATAATAGGTTGTAAGTGGCTAACAAACTCACAATGCTTTACCACCTATTAGACCACATGAAAGAACTTCCATAATCAAGGTGTTATATTTCCATCCGGGACCGAAGACCTAGAGTGAAGGTTTACTCCTAGCCCATGCATAATTTTCACTACTTGACATGAAAGAAATTTCCACCATTATGTCACCCTCCCACTCCACCTTGTTGAAATCAGCATTCAAGGTGTACTTGACACTAGGAAGAGAATAAGACATCTCTTTCCACAACTTGACTCTATCTTGAGCAAAATTGGGCCCATAAACAAAACAAAAATTAAATGCTCTACCCATAAGAAAAAAATGCAGTCTAAGCACATCAATGTGATGGCTATGTCCCTTGGCTAATCAATCATGTCTATAAAATAAAGTTCCACCGTAACAATATCTCCTCTTCCTTGATGGTCACTCATGGTGTTGTTACAACAAAATCTAGCACCCTTGTATGATGTAAAGTCTTGAGCATCACCAAGATAGTTTTGTGCACTCAGGAAGGCTACCAACTATCACCATTTTAACTCTTCTTCACACTTTTGGTTGGCTCTTCTCCAATCCAATGGGGGTTTCCCTAAATTTAGAGTTGGTAAGGCTATTAAGTGGTGGCTCAAGGTGATTTTGTGAATAGTTAGCCAAACAAAAACAAATAGTTATAATAAAAGTGGAATAAATGAGTGGTGTGGGAAAAGAATATGAAGATAGAAACCTCAAGACCAACTACCTAATCACACCTTAAGCAAATGGAATTAAGGAAGCATAGATAAAGAGGGAAAGTGCATGAGAATGTAAAGCAATAGGGCTACTATGCATGCAACAAATCAACATTAGCTTGCTGATTTTTATAGCAAAAAATTATTGGGATCATATAGCTATCATACTTAAGCATTTGCCATGAATGTGTGATTATGTCAATCTAGCAAAAATTTGATTTATTATATGAAATATTAACAAAAAATCAATACAAATGAGCAGGGTAAATCCTCACATTATTCTATCCAAATAGTAGATGGGTCATTATAAAGGCAATCATAACATGCTACAAGGCTTTCCTAATACAAAATCAACACGTAATATATAAGTGTGGAGCAAAGTCTCGCATCAAATAAAAATGTACATCCAATTCTCCATTAGGCTCTAAGCATGTAATATACAAATATGAGGACTAGCTCCTCAACCCCAATATCCCAATCATACATCATTATTATCCAGGTTTGAGCTCAACTCCTTTCATAATAAACAATTAATTGTTTTCCTAGATTCATTAGTTCTCTCAAGAAAATAATAAAGTATTTGGTTTATATCCTCATCAACAAACTCCTTATTAAAGCTCATAGTGAGTTGTTGTATTCATTGTCCCCTTTATATATATATATATATATATTCTTCTCATGGAAAATAATATAAAAATATTTTCATATTAACCAATTCTATAAAAAACAAATCAACAATAATAAAATAATGAGTTAACTAAGATCAAGCTCTAAAAATAACCAAGAATATACCAACCTCTCAATAAGTAGATGTTATCCTTTTTATTTAAAACTTGATTCAAGTATGACCTTTCAAAGATAAATACCTCCTCAACAGTTAACAATCCCTGAAAGATACAAACGACATCTCTGCTTCATATGGCGTTGCGGGACAAACATGATGATAAGTTGTTTGTGGATCAGGGGGACCTCAAGCGTATAATAAGGGATATTAAATATGATATGGATGACATAGTGTTTCGACTAAACAAAATTGAGCGCTACATCAACTCAGATTTGGATATTGTTTCCTCGACGCCTCAGAATGGTGAAGCGATTATTGATGCCACACCAATGAACATGGTCAATGGTAATTCGTCTCCAGATCATCCAATGATCATCCTTCATGAATGACTTCTTTTGGTGCTCTTCCATTATATGGTTTCTGTGTTGGGCTATTATGTTTTCTAACTCTTTTTTGTTATGTCTACCTTATACTTTACTAGTATGTATGTTTTGTCAATGTTCAACTTAGTATGGTCGTTTTTTATACTGGCCCGTACTTATGGTTTTGTTGATAGTCAGGACAACTCTTACTCTTGGTTATCTGTGGACATGGACTTTTTGGTTGACAAAGTCAACAATATGCTACAACTCACATCAATTGTAAATTTTGTTTTTTGAATATCAATAGAAATTAAAGTCCGACATTACAAAAAAAGAACAATCCCTAAAAGATGAGTAATGAGGCTTCAAATATGTAGTCCATTAGCATGAAGGGAGGGGATGGCAAGATACAAAGATGTCTAAAAACAAAGGGGATAATATAAATGTTTTATATTTATGCACTTTTTTAAGTATATTTTCAGATGAGTTTTATTTTAATTCTGATTAAAAATATTAGAATAGCATATTTGAATGGTTACATCTATACAAATTGAATGTTTCAGAGTTCTAAATTCATTTATATATTTTAAAATACATTTAAAATAATCAAAAATAATATTTATGTGAATAAAATAAAAAACACAAAATAATAGTTAAATTTTGGCACCACTTTTATCTAAATAAATAAACAAACTTAGATCCATCCTTAACTTCAGATTTACCTAGTGCTAAGAGGTATCAAATCTCTTTTCACTCTAAAAATAGTTTGCATCTCAAGAAATTTATACCTCTTGATACTAATAATCTTAAAATTAAGATAAATCTAAATTAATTTATATTAATTATTAACCTAATTATTAATTATATTTTATTTTATTTAACCACATTAAAATATTTTATTTTGTAAATTAAACAACTTTGAACGTGGAACGGATAAACCATGTTATGTGGGTAAGCCATCGGATGAATGGAGTGGGGTACCGCTACCTTGTGTGGAAGCAGTCATAAAATGTTTAATTTTCTTTTCTTCCACCCTGAGGTCCATCCTGGAGTCTAATGCTATGAGAAGACTGAAACATTCCATAAAACCTCTTGGAAAACCAACCCATAAAATGATTAATTTTCTTCCATCTGGGGTGGTGTTATCAGGGTCCACACTCGCGGTGGATCTATTGGAAAACCAATTTATAAAATGATTAATTTTTTTCCATCTCGGGTGTTATCAGGGTCTACACTGGCCTTACATGCATTGTATATATGCACTGGTACATTTTACATCTATTTAATATAAGCCAAGAGGGATTCAATTTTTTCAAGTGTTAATTTTTTTGTATTATTAGATATTATATAAATATTTATATAGTTATTTATTTTTATTTTCTAGATTTTTAGATTTTTTTATTGTGATCAACATAAACTAATTTTTAATTTTGATGACAGACAATCACTCTTACACATCATACTAGGCTGTAGAATGAGCCACTAATTTTTAATTTTGATGACAGACAATCACTCTTACACATCATACTAGGCTGTAGAATGAGCCACTCGGCTCAATAAAACCTATTAGCAAACCAAACAGTAGTATACAATGGATTCTTCAGTTGGAGATAAATCTAGTTTCCACTTGGATTTGGATTTTTGTTTCATTCTGGTTGTTGTTTTGTCACCGACCATTGTTAATGGGAGTACTAACTTTGAAACTGTGTAGAAGGTTACAGGAGGGGAGCACCAAGTCCTAATGGAGGTTTTGTTCCCAAACTCCTTTGGCTGTTGCGCATGACCCTAGGAGTAATAAAACACCCGCATGACTGACTGGTCCTTAGAACAGGGGAGGGGTTTTGTCTATTAAGTCCAGAATGTGTTGTGAGAAAGATTAGAAAGCTTCGGACCCTGCACGAGGTATCTCATGGATAAGGAGGGGTTGGATTATTCCATAGTTTGGAGACTTGATCATCCTCCCTTTGATTAAGAGCAGAGACCCTGATAAGTAGTTCCTTATTTGGTTTGCAGATGAAAATAAATAATGATCTTGTTACCTCTTTAAAATTAAGGAATATAATTTTAAGGTGTGAATAGTAACAACCCTCTAACACAGATTCATTGTTAGGGGCCTGTAACAATGCATATTATATTAGGGTTGTTAATAACTGTGACAGGACTCCAACTGATTTTCTGTAAAATTCCAAGATTCCTAACAGTTAGACTAGTTTGACAAAACTACACTTCGGCAAATCAGACTAACACATCGTTGTTAACGCCATAAATTTAAGCTTGCTTTGCACTATTGCACAAAACTAATCCCTTTTCTTACAAATATTCTGAAACCAGAGCGTAATGAATAATTTTGCAGTGTTGGAAAGGCAATAATCAGCGTCATAAAGAAGATTTTTTGTCATGCTATTTCTTTGAGAGGCACAAGGCACTTACTGTAAATGACTTTCCAACGTCAGGACTGTCTTCATCATGCACAACAAAATGCCAATCTGGAACGTAGAGCCCGTATGTTATTGCAAAGTAAATGAGGAACACACATAGTCCAACAAGCCTGATGAGAAAATGCCCAAATCAGAGAAAGAGCTGAAGATAAAGGAAAACATAAAATTCATCATAAAAGCTGGCAGGTGGGAGAAAGGCAGTTATACACAAGGATTTTGATGTACTTACCAATGCCAAATATATAACTTGAATATGGCAAAACGCTCAGAAGGTAGATTTGTAGGCCGTGCCTTTGCTGTTATTATCTCCACTAGTGACACCACCAGGTAAGACAAAGCGATCCGCTGATTCATACCAAGCATACTCTTTTATTTCTTGTAGTAACGTTTGTTCAGATAAGTCTACTAAATAAATCATCAAAGTTTATCAGTCTAGGTGATAATGCCCCAGTTCCCCTGATCAATTTTGACATTGGATTATCCCACTGAAGGATCAATTTAACCTCTCAGCCTTACTGGTCATGGCAGGGGAGAAAAGAATTGGAAATTCCCCTGTCAGTGGCCCAAAAAGTCTCCATAACCACATAGTTTCGGTTTACCCACTGTGATAAAAGCCCAATAGACTTACACTGTTTAGTTGCTGGAAGGCTGGCCCACTAGTCCTAAATTCAAAGAACCACTTAGCAGTTACAAGATTACAAATACAGGTGACTGTGAGATGGTCGCAGTCTCTACTCTAAATCATATAATTCCGATCAATTCATCCACTTATAATTTTGTTATGACTAGCTTCAATTCAATGTTACCTGAAGAATGCCACACCATCTTATTCTTTTCATATTGACTCCGTATGACAAATCATCTGGTGCATGGGAATAACCGCCTGCCAGAAGTAAAGGACATAAGCTGCGAGTCATTGAAAGCTGGATATATTTATACATGTAAATATGTTCTGATAAGTACCTTGCAAGAGGATTCCCCAGAAGAGAAGCTTCAACGTTCTCACAATTATCTTCTTAATTGCAGGCGCCATCTTAGTGAATTTCTGCAAGATTCTGCCATTTAGTTTATGATGATAGTGTTCCAGGGAGTGCAGCAGTGGATTACAGAGGAATCAGGATGATAAGGAATGATTCTTAGAGTCTTATGCAGAGGCAAAATTAGTAATGTAGCTTAACATAATTTTGTGAGAAATAGTAGCTTAACATAATTTTGTGAGAAATAGCCATAATGAAAGAAACCTACCATGTTGATGCAGGTGAACATGGTTTGATCCGAAGGATTTATGATTAGGTTATTTTTCCTATAAGTTCTTGAAAGTACTGTTTTAAGGCACTATTTTAAGGCAATTACAGTGAGTTTCTTGGTTGGATAAATTATGTGTTCAGAAAAGTGAGTCAATAACAAAAAAAAATCCAAAGAAACAGGAAAAGAATTGCTATCCTGAATAAAAGTAAAAGAAAAACAAAAGCCATTTTCCAATCATGGGAAATCGCTTTACTATATGAAATTGAACATTAAAGTAATAGGTATATGGGTGAAAAACTATTTCTGAAAATTGATGCAATATATATTTACTGTGTTTCCGAGATGCCTGGATAAAAGCAATTGCTTGACTACCTTGAAACTGAGAGCAATTGCCACTCCTACAATGAAGAGAAAGAAAGGCATCACAAAATCTGCTAGAGTACACCCATTCCAAGGTGAGTGATTGATTTGCGGCCATTTTCCTCCTGCATCATCCACCAAAATCATCACCTGCACAGAATTCCATATCATCATTTTAGGACTTAATTGAATTAACCCTGATCCCAGAGAGAGATTATGTAGTAGTATCTTCCACGATTTTTTAGCCATGAAGATAAAACCAGCTTTCAACACAAATAAAAATTCATACCAGGAAAACGAGGTCTGGGCTTTTGATGCTTTCACAGAGTAACAAAAAGGAAAGCGATGGCCTCATGAGTGTTTGAAAATCACTATATATATCTATTCAACTGTATACTATCATGACTGTTTATGTGAACAAACAAACAAACATACTGAAAGCTCTACTTCACAATCATGGATTTACTCTACTGAATCAAACATTGAAAGCTCTACTTCACAATCATGGATTTACTCTACTGAATCAAACATTAAAAACAGAATAAGCTTAGAGCTGATTAGAGCTTCAGACAGAATTCAAGTATTCAATTCATTTTTTATGGAAGACAGAAAGGTACTGCAATGGTGAGGCCTCGGAATACGTCCAAAGTAGCAACTCTAGTATTGGTTTCATTGGTGGGTTTTGCAGGAATTGTCTGCGCATCTTGAATAACGATGACATTGCTGTTCTCCTTTGTTGATTGCTGCTGCTGAGGATTTCCATTGAGATGCTGCATCTTCCTCTGTAATCAACTTACAGGAGGAGAACCACACTAACAAACTAACAAAGGATAATTAGACAAGTCTTCTTAATATCTTCTGAATGAATGAGTGAACAGAACTCGACGACATTTCCGTCTACACAGAGCCTGCACACGCACGGCCCCGCCCCTCATCCAATGTCAAATCCCATGGTCCACTGAGGATTAAAGTCCGTCTAAACTACACTTCTCATTGAAGTTTGAAAAGGAAGGCCAGCCTTTCTGTTTACCACATACTGGATAACACTTGCTATATTCAAGACAAAAAAATTAACCTGCTGTCAGTTCTGGTGTCTGCTACTCTCATGCTGAACATATATAAGAAGATTTACTATATTCAAGATAGAAACGTTAACTTGCTCTCTGTCCTGGTTTTGAAGATAGAGACAAAACATGATAACGAGGAGAAATGTTTCATAATAGCGAGGATCAGTGGAAGGCATCATTTTGTTTAATAATTCGGTCATTTGTCACGTAATGTTTTTTCCCATGGAGTTGGAATTCGACAATAATGGTCGGAAAAAATATTCTGGGAAGAATTTTCGTATAAATCATATAAAGAAAGATTTTTGTTGATATGTTTTGAACCAATAAGTGTGGTTCATCTTCAAGACAAATTATTATTCCAAAATATAGGTAATTATAAGAGATTTGACTTTTTGAGTTATTATTCCAGAATATAGATAATCATAAGAGATTTGACTTTTTAATAATATGGATTTTTTAAAATATTAAATTATTTTATTCTAAATTAAAATAATTGAGTATTTGTTGATGGGACCATTTTATTATGTTATAATTTTTTAAGTTTAGATATCATTACTACTATATGTATATATAAATTATAGACCTTGTTATTTTATATAATTTAAACTAATAATTTGGGTAAATAGTTAAATATAAGTTTGTTAGGTTTCACTAGTATAATAAACAAGTTATATAGTAGAGAATATTTGTAGTAGTTTAAATATAATTAAATTAAGTAATACTCATTAAGGTATTAGTGTTTATTATGTGATGGTGAAGATTTGAATTTGAATTAGAAGAATAATAATTGTTTTGTCTAGTTATCTAACATAATTTCAGATTTTTGTGATCTATAATAAATTAAGAAAAAGCTTTCAATAAAAATTATATATTAAAAAATTTTGACCAACACATTTCGAACCAATTATTAAGGAAAAAAACATATATTAAATATTATATTTTATTGAAATTATTTAATATTTCAACAATTTCTAATTCTAATAATTTATTGTAATTAAATATATTTGAAATTTATTTTTATTTTAAATTAAATTTTATAATTAAAATAATTAATAGATATAAATATGAATTTATATCATCACAAATATGTCATTTGTATTTTTTGATTCTCTTACACGATGAAAAATATGAAATTTATTTTAAAAAATAATTTAATTTAAATTTTATAATTTTATTAATTAAAATAATTAATAAATAAGAATACCAATTATACCATCTTAATTAATCATGCAATATGTCATTTGTATTTTTTATTCTCTTACAGCATGAAAAATGAAGCCATGTTATATGTGATATTAAAGATTAAAATTAATGTTAAATTCGATTCAAATATTTTATTAAAAAAATATCAATTTATTTCACCACGAAAAATGTGAAAATAAATGAAATTTGATTCCGTTTCACGTACGAGATTTTGTATTGGACGATGTCCTTAACACACAACTGGCAAGGAGAAAAAAAAAACAATAAGCAAATCTATTTAGTATTAGTAGAATCTTTGTGAAAGAAGGTTGTGATCAACCCATTAAATATGAGTAGCACCTTTTGAGCACATCATCGAATTCAGCAAAGGGAAATAGATCATGGTTATAAAAATATGTTGCATGCTTATGTCAAAGTCAATAGGAAATATTAAAGTTGAATTGAGGCTTCTGTGATCCATAATAGTTGAAAGAATGACTTCGGCATAAATCACATGATGTTCAGTGTTGCTTCTGTATATTCTCATGGTTGCAGCAGTATAGAAATAGTTAGTGATAAGACAATACAAGATGTGTAATTAAAGATTTAATGTACAACCAATTATACACATGTAATCATGGTAAAATAAGGGTGAACCAATCAAATTTTAAATAAATATATTAAAATATTATTAAAAACAATAAAATTCAATTACTAAAGTTAAACTACAGAGAAAATTGTAAATTTCTTTGGTCAAAGTAAACTAATAGCTAGTCAAAGAAAAAATTAAATACAATATATATTAAATTATTAATATGTTATTGAATTTAAAGAAATTTAAATGATGTATGTATGACCTTATGTGATATTTTTACATCTAATTATGTATATGTGACTTTTTTGGACATCTAATGTGTTAGGGTTATAGTGAACAATTACTACAAGTCCAAGAAACTTTGGAAGTTGAATCCAATAAGTCTATATGTTGTATTTATATGTACATCATTCCAGTATTTGGAATACAATGTATGCATGGTCGAATTGAACCTCTCTCTCATTGGAACAAGAGCAGAAAGTGTGGTGGTTCAGAAGGTCTTTCCTAGAATATTCATACATTCATTAATAATTTTGTTTAGAAAAGAACATCCTGCATATTATTTTGACTCGTATGACATCTACCCTTCCTCTTTTCTTAGCATTTTGAATAATGTATCGACAACCATCTATCTTTTATTTGTTAAATTTCATTGTAAACGGGTGCATTTTCGGTTGAAGCTGACACCCTTTTCAAAGTTGATTACAAGTGTATTCTCTATGTTTTAAGAAACTGGTCAAACTTGAGGGAGCATTAGAGTTATTGAATACTCTAATGCCTATTGTTCATAGGACTGTCCAAATCAACAATGGCATTCTCTTTAAAATCTGAACCAGTTTGCAAAATGCAAAAGACAAGATCGAGTTTCTGCAACTCAAATCTCATATATAACGAGATGAACTACATTAGAATAAACATGATTCTGAACTGGTTCTTCTCTAGAACAACTCTCTTTTTTAGTTTGATTCCCATCAACTGTCAAAACATTAATGATATTTGTAAAATCATTTCAAGAGAAAATTTGCATAAGGATGCAGAGATTCAGCTCGCACTTCCCAAGCCCATCATTTGCATAAAGATCCAGAGGTTCAACCCTCACTTCCCAAGCCCATCATAAGACCGTAGGAAGAAATTGTTAACAATAGGAAAAAATCGGTCTTGGATATCACAAGGATGTGTCCTTTCATATTTCAAACTATTCCAAGCCCGTCTAGTTTCATAATGTTGGGTTTCTTCAAAATGATTTATCTTCACTTACTCTTGTTCCACAACCATAACAAATTGTTAGATGTCAATATTGTGATCGAGTTGGCCATGTGAAAGATCGATGTTTTGAACTTCACCCTTATGAGCATTGTGGTAACCACACTCATCATTCAAACAAATGCTCTAGAAACAAGACGCGTCCAAGAACGAAGATTCACCTTAGACAGATCACTTCTTGGCAATGGTCTTCAACAACCAAGAAGATATATTGGTCATACCACAAAATTCGTTCTCGAGTATTGACTAGTCTTGCAGTGAATATTTGTTTATCTTCTCACCTTGTATTTGACAGGGGGGAACTGATGGTCAATTACTAGCTTCGAATATTTATCAAGTGAGCTAGAGACACAGGCTGAACCAAAGCCTAGAACCATAGTCAGCGATAGCCAAATTCAAAGTTGTAACCAGAGACAAATTTATTCTCCATGAGCATGCTCATGGATGGTGGTATGCCTTCAATAACCACCTATAGAAGACTTCAGTTTCTGCTACATTATTTTGCAATCATCTTCAAACCGACATCAGTTTGTGGTCATCTTCAAACCATTATTAGGGAGCACTTCCACTCAATGCAGAAGATTTCAACTTCTAGCCAGATTTGGAATTGTTTCAGGAACTGCTTCGAGCTTTAGTTCCAGAGTTGGTGATTAGCCTTAAACCACCACCGGTAGAGACCTTGAGTTCTCCCAACTCATTTGGTTTGTGGTCTTCCTTAAAGAACCTTATACCACATTTGGTTTTTGGTCCCTTCAACCACCATTTCAGAGAGCACATCCAGTCATTGCTTGTCATGCATTTTTTACCTTTAACACTTTTCTTGGACTCATATACATCCCTTCAGATTAAGGGGGTGAATGCTGGACACCTAATACATTAGGGTTATGGTGACCAATTACTACAAGTCCAAGAAACCTTGGAAGTTGAATCCAATGGTTTCTATGTCGTATTTATATGTACATCATTCTTAATAATAGTTAAATTCATTTCCAACTGACTCTATATGAAATTTAATTGTTTAGATCCAATGACTTATATATGACATTATGTGACATTTGATGCTTTGTCATAGGCTCATTATTTATTTCCCTTTACAAGGAATTTTTTAGTGGGAAACAAAGTGTATAAATTGAGATCTAGATTATTTATTTCAAGCCATAACATAGTGTATCTTTTGCTCTAATGACATCTCTACGAATTTAGTGATTTTTTTAAGGATAAGGAGATGATGAAAAATCATCACATCAAATTCTTAATGCTTTTTACAAAATACTAAACATCATTTGTCATTGTATATAATGTTCCATGCAAATTGTTAAATATTGTTTGTCCAACTCTATGAGAGTTTCTTTCCAAGATGAGATAGAGTGTGTGGATTTGGACCCAGGTCACTTGTTTTAGGCCGTTAGAGACTAGGTTTTTTGGCTTCAATTACCTTTGTAAATCATGTCCCAATGTCACTATGAATAGGGAAAACTTAAATATATAAATAATTTTCATTCCTAATCCACAAAATTCAAGCCCCATGGAGAGCATGGGAAGCTACCCAATCTTTCTGTGATTGTGAATTTCCACCTTAATCATTGTATAGACATAATCATTATATTCACTAACCTTGGTTCAATCATTTTTTTTTAAACCCTCTTTAATTTCTTTGATAAATAAAAAAATACACCTTAATTTTAACCATACATCATTATTATTTGTTTCCTCCCTTAAAAAAATCACTCACTTCTTATGATTTTTGTTGACTTTTGATTTTTATGTCACAATGCATTCAATAATCCAAAAACTAAGAATAATAAATCTAACTACTTACAAATTGTGCCCTCCATCGCAAAGCTCACCACATATCTGGTTGATTATAAAGAGCAGAAGCAAAAACCAAAAACATGTATCATTATTGTAATGGTTATGAATCCAAAAAGTAATACCATGATCTTAGGATTCATCAAAGGTTTTAATAACTTACTTGACATTTCAAGTCACTTGAGTGACTCATCCTTAAAAAATTTGGTATGAAAAAAATTAACATCACACTATGTGTGACTGGTAAGTTAATATATATCACCTAAATTTTATGAAAAAAAAATCAAATATAAAATTATTATTATATTACATTGATTTGCTTGAAGAATCCCTACTCATTTATGTGGATAGATATGAAGGAGCAGAGAAGAATTGTTATAGGAACTTGCTTTCTCAACCACCACATCTTTGTCTAGTTATTACAAAAACATCATAACAAAATTGTGCTCCTTCACCATTGGTCTAATTGAAAAAAGTTCTAACTATAAATATTGTTATTATTGTTTTCTTTTAACAATGTTTATCTATGTTTTTTTGTTTTGATTACCCAAGTTGTGGTGATATTCACAAATCAATGGACTCAAATTTAAATACAACCCGCCATGCTTATAACAAAACCCGATTTGATAGCCACAGACATGATAGTTGAAGGCATTATTTTGTTTAATAATAAAGTCATATGTCTTTTTCTAGGGAGTTGGAATTCCACTATAAATTAGTTATTATTCCCTATCTATTCAATGAGAACACGGGTAATCAAATTAAAATGATTTTTAAATACTAATTTCTTTTATTTTATTTTAAATTAAAATATTTGTTTGTTATTTCAAAAGGTTATGGAGTTGTCTATAATGCGACTTTTTGGAGATTCCGGTGACGGAATCCGGCGGAAGAAATGACGTTAAATCTTGATTTTTAGCAGTTAAAATGGTTTTTTAACTGCATATTTGGATTGAGCGCCCTGAAAAACCCCTGGGAGCCATTTGATTGTGCAAAAACTAGCTATCAAACTTGGGATTCCAATGAATTGCTGCCGGATTTTGACCGGAAAAATCCGCCGGAAAGACTTTCAAAAAGTCGCGTTATAGACTACTGCAAAGGTTATTAGTTGATGGACCATTTTATTCGGTGGAAATTTCAAATTTTAAAAAATGGGAGATCATTTATGATATTTTTTAATATAGAAAAAATTATCACATCATATTACATGTTTAAAGTTATATGTATATATAAAATGCAAATATTATTATTAAACATGTGGTATATATGGTATTATTTATTTAGTTTTGTTTTAATTGTATATTAGTTTTTTTATCAAAAATTTATGTTGTTTATCCATAATGTTAGGAATTCAATTTTTGATATTTTTATATATTATTAAATTTAATTATTTGTAGGTGATTTGGTTTGAGGTCTTATTATGGATTGTTTAGTAACTTTCATTTCTAATAGTTACTAATTTTTAGTTTTTAGTTTTATTTCTTTTTTATCTAAATTTCTATTTATTTTTTTTTCCTTTTTCTATTATTTCCATTTTCATGACTCTTAGTGCTTTTATCCATATATTATCAATTTTTATTTTTTTTGTAAATCAGCAGTTTTATATTAATTCATAAAATACATAGGATACAAAAAGGTCTACACGCACAAACAAAGCCAAAACATTCCCACATGCTCAAAATGACTATAAGTAGTTGAAACTTCATCTATTGAACCCAAGGCTAACCACGCAGGGCTACCTAAAGAGGGGTTTAAAATAGAAAAAGCCACCACCCTGGGCTGCTGAACAATATTTCCAAAAAGAAAGAGGGTTTGGAGGACCTCTACAGCTACGACAAAGAGATACAAAACCAAAAGAGAAACAAGGAACAAAGAAGCCATTACAGCTTCAAAATCACATAGTCTTTGCTAGGAGCACTTGGGTCAACCGCTGCATTCATTTTCTCAAGTTGCACAATCCTTTGAGGAGTGGGCTGCTTCACCTGGTTGGTGTCGATTACCTCCTCCGGGACTTCCATCGCAGCCCTGGATCCCTAATGAGCTGAAAGCCTGAGGATACTAATGAGGACACTCAAATTTTGCGAAAGGACTCTAACTTCCTGAGTCAAGGCACTGAAATTGAATTCCATGGCATATAGCTTAGCCAAATTCTCTGTAGAAACGAGAGAGATGGCCTGGTGAGCTCTTTTAATATCTTCTGCCTGCGTGCTTAGTGCTTTGGCTAGCATAGTTTTCATTCTCCACATTTCTCCTTGGGTTCGAACAAATTGAGTTTCTCTTGTAGTCGTTGTGCCTGGATCAGCTAGCCAATCCATTTCTATCTCCAGATCTTGCGCGTCCAAACATTCTTCCTCCTTTGTAATCGCAGCTTCGAGCTCTTCGATTTTGCGTTTTTCTTTCTGAGTGTTTTTGGTTTCATAAGCCTCCCAGGCTTTCTACATGTCCCGGTTAGCGGAAACATTCCGACTACCCTCACGCACCATAATGCTATTGCAGGTCGAGGAACCACTGAAATCCTAGTAGCACTGCAATTGTTAAGAAGCGAGCTGGGAGAGAGCAGTGTTCTGATCTTCTGGATGGACACCTTAGATATAAGTGAGGGTGGACAGGTCTGGTTTGAGATCTCCCACTTCACCGTCAGAGATATGTTGTTCCTGCCATAATAACTTCCATTCCAGTTTCTCACCACCTGCTCATGATGTGTATCCAGAGCCTTAACTCTACCACGCTTGAGGCTATTGTTTGAAGGCCGTGTGTCCTCCCTTGCGTATTGTTGACAATGTTGAACATATTTTTTGTTGATTGCCCTCCTCGATCAATGAACTTTGTCCTTGTGTATGATTTCCCACTCTTCCTCATATACTCCATGGTCTTGTCACCCTTTGTTTCTACGTTTGGCTATCTTCATTTGCTATTAAGGCGTGACCCATTCTACTGCTGCACCCCTCTTCCCTATAACAGATGTCTTGTCTCGAAAGATGTAAGCACTTATCCCGAAGTTCTGTGCATGTGACATCATGCCAACAGGTGTCTGGGTAGGTGAAGTGGTGATCGATCCCATAGTTGGCCAGACAATCAGCCACTGCGTTTGTCGTCCTTCTTACTGCTTGCAGGATAATTCCGTCAAGGCTTGAGAGGTGCTTTGCTATGAGCTTTGTGACCTTGGCCAACCTCCAATGCTTCGTTACCTTACTCGGTTTCGACCCCATCTGCATTCTCTTCATGACATTGATAGCCAAAAGAGAATCCCCCTCCACCACTATAGCTCCTGTTCTCAGACGAATTAGAATTCATAACCCTTGTTCCAAAGCCGTGAATTCCATCTCATTGTTGGTGCCTTCACCCAATAATTGACTGCAAATATTTTGAATTTCCCCTTTGTAATCTCGGAGGACACCTCCTATACCTGCCGGACCATGATTTCCACGAGAAACCCCGTCAAAGTTGAGCTTGTGAAAGCCTGTTGGTGGTGGTGACCACACATTCATGGAGGGGCCTTGTTGTTGTCATAGTTTAGAAGAAACAAAGATGGATTCTGTCTCAATTCCAAATGCCTGCAGAATTTGTAAGTCATTCACTGAGAAATCCTTGTTCTGTTCTGCTTTCCATCTGGTAAGAGCCGTTTCCCTCATGTTTTGCAATATGGTGGCTTTAGTGAACTCTATGGTTTTAGCTTCATTTTGAAACACTCTTCTGTTTTGTTCTTTCCATACCATCCATACTAGAAGCCCAAGGATTAATTTCCATAATGTATTGACTATTTGGGTTTTGGAAAAATTACTTTGCCAATTTACTATGCTCTCCTGTAATGAGTTTTTGTCCCTGTCTGTTCTCTTAAATATGGTTTCCAACCAGTTCCATAGGCTTTCTGTCCATTTACAGATATTGAGGAGGTGATTCATGGATTCCTCCTCATTTTCACACAAGGGGCATCGTGAGGGGCCTGTGAACCATCTTTTTTGAAGGTTCTCCCACGTAAGAATTCTTCGGTGCATCAAGAGCCAAAGGAAAGTTTTAATCTTCGGCCAAAGTTCAGCATCCTAAACTTTACTATACCAATTGACTTTTTCCCTTTAGTTGTTTTCTTCGATATAGATTCTTGCTTCTTTGAGGGAGAAATTACCCCCCTCGAGCTTGCCCCAACGCAGTTGATCTGCATCATGAGCACTCTTTATTTTCCTTTTGGCTAGCTTTGTTTGTAGTGCTCTCATGTTGTCCTCCTCTTCTGGTTGTCGTGTATCATTGAAGATCCATTGTTTCCATGCTTGATTAGTATTGTTAGGTTTCTAGTAATGATTCATGGTTATCCTTCCTAACTCCTGGTATCTTCTCTGAATGGTGAGGAAATCAGGGCTTTCGAGCTTAGGTAATTGCTGCCAAGCATCCTCCCAGAACAGGGTAGTCTGTCCATCTCAGAATTCCCAAAAACTCTGTTCTTGAATTATGCCTCGATTAGTTCTTGCAAGGTTCCAAATTGGAGATCTGTCTGGGGGTTCTTGCATCCTGATCAGATTCTGTAGGCTATAGTGAATAGCAAACTTTGCTTTCCAATGTTTGGCCCAGGGTATGTTCGATTCTTTGACCCATCTCCACCATAACTTGGCTCCACAGGCTCGGTTGATGGTATAAGGGTCTTGAAGATTTAACCCACCTAGGTGTTTGGGTTTGCAGATTTTGTCCCATGCCATTAAAGACCACTTTTGTTTAACTGAGTTACCCGAACAAAGGAAAGCTTTCTAGATGAGTCAGATTTTCTGAAGCACACCTTTAGGTGCCGGGATAATAGAAAGCATGAATTGAGGAATAGCCAAGAGGACAAATTTGGTGAGGACTAGGCGGCTTGCAAAGTTGAGGGTCCTATGGGTCCAATGTTGACACCGTTTCTCTAGATTGGCGATCATTTTTTCCCAATGAATTCTCTACCAGGGTTTGTTTGTCAGCGGAATGCCTAGGTATCTTAAAGGGAGGTTACACCTCTTGAAGCTAAGGACATTAGAAAGATTTTTCTGGACTACTAGATGCATATTAAAAAAGAATATGGAAGATTTAGCTAGATTAAGTTCCATACCTGAGGCAAGGCTGAAGCAACTGAGAATGTTTTTGAAACCAAGAGCTTCTTTGATAGAGGGTGTGCCATGCAGCATTGTGTCGTTGACAAACTGCTAATGTGTGGTTGCGAGGCTTGAGGGCAAGGGTTGGAGTCCCTAAATATAGCCATCCTCTTTTTCTCTTCTGATCAGCTGGCTAAGACCTTCCATAAGTATTCCAAACAGAAAGGGGGACAAGGGATCCCCTTGTCGTATACCTCAAGAGGGTGTGAACTGGGTTGTGGGAGCTCCGTTAACCAGAATGGAAAATCTGGTGGACTTAAACAAGGCTAAGATCCATATTATCCATTGCTTTGCAAAGCCAAAGGCATCCAGAATAGCCTCCAAATAGTTCCAGTTGACTTTATCACAGGCCTTCGATAGGTCCAACTGCATTAGCATGCCTGCTTTTTTCTGAGTATGGAGGGTATGAATCATCTCTTGAGCTAGCAATATGTTGTCCATAATCTGTCTCCCTTCTACATAACCAGATTGTTCTTCCGAAATGATCCCTGGAAGAATTGGTTTTAGTCTGTTAGCTATGACTTTAGATATGATCTTATATAGAACATTGCACAATGCAATTGGCCAAAACTTCGACGGAGTGGTTGCTTCCTCCTCCTTTGGTATAAGGGTTATGAAAGTAGAGTTGAGGGATTTTAGGATAGAAGAGGAGCGTTGGGAATCCTCCACCACTTCCCAAACCTCTGTTTTGATTATTTCCCAGCAGGATTTGTAAAAGTCGATGGTGAAACCATCTGGTCCTGGCGCCTTACCATTTGGCATATCTTTCACTGCTTCTTCCACTTCTTCCAAGGTGATTTCTCGATTTAAAGCCTTGTTTTGATCCTCTGTGATGATCTTAGGAATACAAGTCAACAGGTTCCTAATAGCTTCATCTCTGTCAGTGTTAGGTTCCAGAGCAATTTGGCTAAAATGATTTATGAGAAGGCCCGAGATTTCATGATGAGTTTGCACCGAGGTTCCCTGATCATCCTTTATTCTTAATATTTTATTAGCACTTCTGTGATCAATGGCAGTTCTGTGAAAACATTTAGTGTTCTTTTCACCTTCCTTAAGCCATTGAATTCTAGATTTTTTCTTCCATAGAGTTTCCTCTTGTTGGCATCTGATCTTCTAGTCTTGCATGAGTTTTTATTTTGTGTTCATTGTTTCTTGATTAATATTTCCCTAGATCCATTCCTTGTGAATTTGTTCCAATTGCTCTTCCAGCTTCTTTTTTTCTTTAAAAATGTTGCCGAAGACTTCTTGATTCCAGGATTTTAACCTAGTTTTGATATGTTTAAGTCTAGCTTGGAAAATGTACATTTTAGTACCTCTTATACCTATTGGTTCACTCCACCATTGTTTTATTTTCAATGTGAACTCTGGATGAATAAGGCAAAACTTTTCAAATTTGAAGGGCTTATTCCTTGGTGTGCCAAGGATGGCCGCATTCATTATTATGGGCCAGTGGTCCGAACCTCCACTTGGTAGTATGTCCGAATCCACAGTAATCCCTTCCAAAAGGATGGTTTCTGTCACTAAGAACATGTCTAGTCTAGAGGCGATTTGCCTATCACCTCCTCTTTTATTGTTCCATGTGAAAGCTCCGCTCTTGGGCAAGATGTCCACCAGCTTGGTTGATTTGATAAAGTCTTTGAAATCTTTCGAATCCCTGTTGAGCGTTTTGATGCCTCCTTTTTTTCTTTTCTGTAAGCGAAGTGATCATATTAAAATCACCTCCGAAAATAGCTTTTTCTTGGGGATATCTCTGCTGCAAGTTGGAGAGAGCTCTAAGCCATATTAGTTTTGCCTCTAATTTCTGAGGGCCATAGACATTTGTGCAGAGATAGGTGGCTGGATTCCCTACCATTTGGACTTCTATTGATATATGAGATCTGGAAGCTTCAGAAGATATAAGTTGGAGAACCTGAGGATTCCAAAGAATGGCTAGGCCCCCTTCCCATCTACTGCTCGTTGTTTCTAGGTATTCCATTAGTCTGCCCAATTTTTTACGGATGTTATCCATTTTTTTGCTAGAGCATTTAGTTTCTTGTAAAAAAAATGATATCTAGTTGTTCCTTTTTGACTTTTTTCTTTAATAACCGCTGCTTATTTAGGCTATTTATCCCTCTAGCATTCCATGAAAGTACTTTCATAATCAACAAATTTTTAGGAGGTGAGTGTGAACGCCTCAAGGGCTTTCATCTTACCTGAGTATAGGAGCATTTGACCAAGTTCTTGTAATGCTTCATTGTTTGTCCTTCGTCCTCATTTTTTCTAGTTCTTTGAGTTGGTTGTAGTTTGATGCAGTCCCTGAGCTCTCACCCCTAGACCTTTTGCTGTTCCCAAGCTCCTTCTTCGCATATCCAGTTTTGCTTGTTGTCTTGCTATGAATAAGTTGTTGATTATGTTCACCTCCTCTTCCGATATGTGTTCTATGCCTTTATTTTTCCACTTTTCTACCATGTTTGGTAGATCCATACCTTCCTGTTCAAGAATGTCGCTTGATTCCATATCCTCTAGCCCTATTTCGCTAATCATCATTTCTGAGTCTTCTTCTAATCCTTCAGTTGGTCCCTGAGCAATTGGGATGCTGTTCGATGGAATAGAAATAGTTTCTTGCATTCCTGGTGTGGTTGTGGTCTGGCTTTCTCGCAATGTCTCGTGCTTTGGATTGGTATCCTCTGAATCCATCTCTGATTCCGACACCTCAAAAGCATTGCTTGTGCTTCTGAAGGAGGTACTTGCTTTATTTTGTTGTTTTTTGTTTGCTCTCTATCTGGCCTGAGGTTGAACAAAAGCCTCCTTATTCTTACCTCCTCTGTTTTCCTTGGGTTTCTCCGTTGTTCTGTTCATTGGGCATTCTCTAATCAAATGTCCATGTTCATGACATTTCCTATAGCGAAATGGGATCTGCTCATAATCTATAGCTTGAAAATACACTTCATCTTTGTATTCCAACCATAGGCCCTCATGTAGAACTCCCGAAACATCCATCTCGACACAGATCCTGGCACAGGAGGTGTATCTTTTCTGTAATGTTGCCTCTGAAGCTTTGATGAAGGTACCTAACTTATTGCCTATCTATTCAAGTGTTGCATGTCCCTAGTAGTCAATCGGTAGAGGAAATAATCGAATCTAGACCGGTACCTGTTTGAAGGTTTCCTGTTCTGGTGCGAAGTTGGGCTTCCATGGTCTCATGTAAAGACCTATTGAGGCAAGAAATACGGGCCTCCATAAAAAAAATTCAATCCCTGTCTTCCAGATTAGTGAAAACCATTGTGAAGAAACCTTTGGCTCCTAGGTGGAGTGTTACATCCCCTTTGGGTTTTCATTGCCGCTTGATCCACAAGCACAGGGCTCGTTCTGTTGCCAGAAACCCATAAGCTTGCAGATCACTGCATGTTCTGCCATGTGGTCTTGGTACGCCTGTAGTTCTGGGTCAGAGATTATTACTTGTAGAGTTTCATTTGCTTTGGGCTTGCACGGTCCCTGGGTTTCTTTCTTTTTGGCTCCCGTCATTATTCCTTCCTGTCTTGCCTTAGTTTGGTTTAGATCCTCCTTATCTCTTGATTGTTCATCCTCAAGCTCGTTTTCTTGTGAAACCTGTTCTAGGGACGGGTTTTTCTTGTTTCTGTTAGCTGTACTATTGCCGCCAATGATTTCTTTTTGTTTCTGGGTATCTTTTCCCTCGCTGTTTAGCTTTCCTTTGTTGGTCGGATTCTCCTTTCCTGACTTCTCAGAGCTTGAGATTTGCACCCCATCCAGTGCAGTTTTATCCTTGTGCATCATTACTTGTTTATAAGATGGGGTCCCGTTGGACCTCACATTTTTCATTTGTAGGGTCAGAACTTGCCCTCTTCTGTGAAGCTCTGCCGCTCTAGCACTGTCCTCCTCCAAAGTTGGTACTATGGCTGCAACTTGAACAAGTCTTCTTCAAAACCTAGCTGCCATCGCTCTTAGGTCAAAACCTTTAATCTTCACAACTCTTATCCATATATTATCATTAAAAACATGTTTTAATAAATTTAATTATAAAAAATTATATATATATAATAAAAAGAAAAACACATAAATATATATTAAAATAAATATATTAAAAGTGTATATTTGTTTTAATATAAACAATATTAGTTTATCGTATTTCTTAATTTTTTGTGATAAATGAATTTTTTTTTGGTAAATTAGTGCAAGATTTTATATTAATAATAGCAAAATTTTATGCAGATAATTTTTTATGTCTTTATTGTTTTTTAGTTTAATTAAGCTATATTTAAGCTAAGCGATAGGTACTAGCTACTATATAACCCTTGTTTTATATAATATTTTGTGTAAATTGTTAGAAAAAAATCATCGCATCATATCACATGTTTAAAGCTATATGCATAAAAAAAAGAAGTTAAACATTATTATTTTATATAATATTTTGTGTAAATTGTTAAATGTTAGCATGAGATGTTTTACAAGTGTAATAAACAATCATTAAAAATTAAATGTTATATAAAATTATGTATATGTGGTTGAATTTAATGAAATTTAAATGTAAATAATGTGTGTATCTTCTTCCACGACATTTCTATATCTAACTGTGTAGATTTAACTTTATATGACATTTAATGTTTTAGATTCAATGACTTATATATGACATTATGTGACATTTGAAGTTTTGTCACAAGGTTGTTATTTATCGCCTTTTACAAAGGTTTTTTTTCAAGTGGAAAATAAAGTATGCATATCCAAACCTAGAGTATTTGTTTCAAGCCATGACATAGTGTATCTTTGGCTCCAATGACATTTTTATGAATCTTATGACGCGACTACTTTATTTAGTGATTTTTTAAAAGATGGGGAGATGATGAAAAATCATCACATCAAATTCTTAATGCTTTGTACAAAATACTAAACATCCTTTGTCATTGTATGTAATGTTTCATGCAAATTGTTAAATTTTGTTTGTCCAACTCTATGAGAGCCTTTTTCCAAGAGGAGATAGATTATGTGGATTTGGACCCAAGTCACTTGTTTTATGCCATTAGAGATTAGATTGCTAGCTTCAATGACATTTTTGTGAATCCTATCCCAATGTCACCGTGAACAAGGAAAACTAAAGTATATCAATAATTTCCTTTCCTAATCCACATAATTCAAGCTTCATTTAAGGCATGGGAAGCTACCCATTATTTGTGTGATTGTGACTTTTCACATTAATCATTGCATGGGCATAATCGTTATATTCGCTAGTGCTGGTTCCATCAATTTTCTTTATCTATTAAAAATATACTTTGATTTCTTCCATAAATGGTGAAATACACCCTAGTTTTAACCATGCACCATTGTTTCTTGTCTCCTCCTCCTTCAAAGGTCCACTCAATTCTTATTGTTTTTGTTGATAAGAGGTCCAATAATGTCCTTTATACATAACTCTAATATTTAAATATCTTCAGCTCATTTATTTCCATCGATTTTTCTACAACGAGTTACAAATTTTTTGGGTTTTGCTGCACAATGCATTTAATAATCCAAAACTATAGAGAATGATAGATCTAGATACTTACAAATTGTGCCCTCCACTGCAAAGCTTGCTACATACCTCATTGCTTATGGAGGAAAAGGGCAAGAACATGTATGGTTGTTGTGATTCCCAAGAATCCAAAAAGAATAAATGTTAATAATGATATTAGGAGTCATCAAAGGTTTTAGGAAGATTACATTGTAGAAAGAATGATTTGAGTTGAAATTTCAAGTCACTTTAGTGACTCATCCTTAAAACTTCTACTTATGAAGAAGATTAACATTACTATTTATATGTGTGTGTGTGTGTGTGCGTGTGTGCACGCACGTCCATTTTATAAGTTAAAATCTATGCAAAAAGGTTTAAATATGAGTTATGAACAATTATTACAAGATCCTAGGATTACTATTACATCATATTGATCTGCTTAAGGATCCCTACTCCTTTATGTTGATGAATATAAAGGAGGTCAAAATATTTGTTATAAGAAATTGCTTTCTTAACTACCACATCTTTGTTGAGTTCTTACAAAAGCACCATGATGGAATCGTGCTCCTTCACCATTGATCTAATTGAAGAACATCAACTACGAGTGTTGTTACTATTTTCTTGTAACAATTTTTACTTTTACCTTTTTTTTGGTCATAATGTCATGGATTACCCAAGTAGTTGTGATATTCACAATTAATGGACTTAAATACAACCCAATGCTTATAACAAATTTTTTTAGGGTCCTACACTAACCTCCTCACTTTAGACTATGTAAGAGTTAGTTAGTTGTTATAGGTGATTATCCTTTTTGAATAAAGTCCACTGAATAGTAGTGGATAGTCATTTAATGTAAAATGGTCAATTTTATAAGGCTACCTGGGTATTTGGTACCTATTAATGATGGAACCACTATTAGTTAGGGCTTTTACTATGGAAAGGTTATTTAAAGAGATACGATACTATGTATGTTTGTCTTGTGGTGTATATTTGGAGCCTTGCTCAATGAAAGGTCACCCCACCTTAAGAGGCAAGTGAGCATTGTACTCTTCTTCGTATTATCAATATACAAGGTTATTTGTAGAGGTTATCTTATTGTCTCTTGTTTTTGTTTAATATGTAATTATATTCTTTGTATACCTATCGCATTTTAATTTTAGAGGGTTAAGGAACACTACAAGTGGTATTATAGTTCTTTCCTGAGCCAACCTGACTCCAAATTTGAGTAGAATTTTTTCAAACTAGACACATCTTCTAGAATCTAGTGCCTTTGAATAAAATGTGATCTATTGTTCAATAGGTAAAACTATGCTTAGGGAAGAATACATGCAAGAAATAATAGTGGAATCTCACAATTGGAAATCCTTATAAACCTTGTTGGTACTCCTTCAAGTAGTATCGAATCAAACAATGCCCATATACAAAATCTGACTTCACAACTACCATGATATATATCAAAACTCCCCTAGGTATAACTAAAACCAACCCTAAATTGATTGATAAAAAATCTTGTTTCTATAGTACACTAATATCAACACTCGAGAAGATCACTCTCTAGTCCTTGGGTAGCCTAGTCATATGGTTAATGGAACAATTGAGCTTCCTTAATTAGTTCCGTGAGATATTGCGTCAAGTACTACTATTGGACCTTGCAAGTATCTCTAAGGGCTATAGTTCCTAACACTACTCTATATTCAAGACCCAAAACACTCTAACATCCACAATCAACCAATAAAATTACTACATTTTTTCATCTAGAATGAATTTGAAGATTCCATCACCACAATAATAATCAAATAGGAGCAACACTTCCACAGGAGTAACACTTAGAAAAAGAAAGAAACAAAGAAAGATGTCTATCTCAAAATATTCCTTGCATCATGTTGATTGTGGGGGTACACCTCTTAAATAACCCTTTTCAAGTGGACTTCTACAATACGATAAATTTGGGCATAAACGAAAACACTCATTTCAAGCTACTAGTCATACTAGATAAGTTGATAATAACGCTCCTACAAAATCTTCGGAGGTCCCATGGATCAAGCTTACAACATGGCCAACCTGAAGAGCCAAGAATAGGACTCACCAACTCATAACCAATAATGGAGCCAACTCACTCAATGATTATATGTAGAATACAAAGTGGTAACATTGACTATGCACTCAAAGTTCTAAAGGAAACAATGAACAAACAACATGGCATCTTGAAACCATTAGGTGATCACTTGAATATCCACATAGGTGATCCAAACACTGATCAAAACAAAGAGGGATTTATCACCTTTGAAGTACAAGATACATACATGTTCAGGGATAATCACTACTCGCACTTTCAGAATCACAATTAGTGGTACTATTTTTAAAAGGCTTACATGAAAAAAATTGACGAGTTAGGTCTCTTAGAGCAAGTTACCCAAATGGAACATCATTTATCTCTATGGCATCGTTGATGACCTACATAAACTAAATGTGTCGGTCTTATATTTGGACATTGAACCTCATAGTGATGGTAACGATATATGAAGGCTTATAAAGGCTCAATTCCCTAGACCCAATTTGTACAAGTATTTTATGCTTGTTTTGAGCGTGACACTCACCATTTAGGATGATTGACAAAAATACACCAAACAAAACATAGTTATCAATTTAATGACCACTATGACCTCAAAACAAGAGCTCTAGCCTTAAAAAACCAAGTTTTGTGTAAAAAGTTCCACAATTAACCTTGGAATCAAAAAGTGATGCTACCCGTAGCACCCCCTTTTTTGTGGTTAAAATTGTGACTCATTTGAAATATCGATCTTGACAGTCAAACAAAACCTTAAAATTAATCATTGAAACAAAAGGTGATGCTACCATTAGCATTGATTTTTTATTTTATTTTATTCTTTTTCGAGTGAAAATTGTGGCTTGACTGATACCGTGACCTTGAACACTTGTACCACTACAAATAAAAAGCTTAAAATTGACTTCAAAATTGAAAGTGATATTAGTTCAAAATTAAATAATGTTTTTTTTTATAAATTTAGATGTTATCCCCTCCACCCAGTTTCAAATCCCATGAGGGGAAATCTTTGGTCCGTTGTGATAAGGCTCAAGGAGTAGGCTCCCCCACCCTTGTGATAAGAATTTGAAGGATGGATCTTGCTTGCTCTTTAAGTAAGGTATTATGTATTCTAAGGAGAGGAGGAAAGGATTTGAGGGTTAAGTTTATGGGATAAGACTTGTGAAGGAGTTCCCAATTCCATAAAATCCTTGTTAGAATTGGTATCCCAGATGGTTCTTGGAGAATGGTCTTTCAAAGGAACGGGGCCACACAGGCTCAAGTGGACCCAATGTAGGGTATGAGGAAGGGATGTAGCAACCAATGATATTATTACCCTAGACAAGGTGGCAAAAGGATCAAAGAAATTATTTTCACTCAAAGATGTTGTTTTGACCCTGTGAGGTACTCGCCTTGGGGATGGCAGGGAAATTTTTGATCTCGGAGCTAGGGCTTGGATTTTCTCCCAACTCCACTATTGAAATGTCTTCAAAATTGGAGGAGAGATAGAGAAAATATCAGTGCAGAAGACCCTAGGAGATCATTTTTTTTTTATGGCTAGCTTGTCAAGAAATTGATTCCCTATGTACCCCAATGTGGCTAGACGTGGGAATAGGTGAACGAATATGGTTTTTAGTGACCAGCCTTGGTATATTAGTGCCTTAATATTTGGGAGGATGGAGTCTATGTTGAATATGAGTAGGATTTCTTGGTTCTCAGTTGAGGATACCTCAAGATCACTTCACTAGCCTTCTAGGTTAAGAGGAAGCAACCTTGTAGCTTTTATACTTCGATGTGCAAAAATAATGGCTTACCAAGGTCAAATTATTTGATAGAATTACCCCTAGGAGATTTTGCTCATATAACATGGGCCATACATTGAGAGATTCTATAATAGAGACAACTTCCACAAATTTAAGCAGTAAATGTATGCAACAATTAGCCCTAGAACAACGAAAATCCCAGTCCAACGTATATGATAAAGTAAACAAGAATAACATCAAAAATCACATACTTACTTGTAATGGAGTATATCCAACCATTCACAATTGACAATAGAGAAGCTTCAAGAGAAGATAAACCAATATCGACACATCAAAACTCATCCATAAAGCTCCAATTCCATCTTTTAGAAGAAGTGCGAAAATCTCAAGAGAGATAAGAGTTCCAAACCAAAGTGATGATGAGAAATGAACTCATCTCACTTGTATTCATACACGACTTAGGATTTCGATTTAGCCTCCTTGGCCTACATAAGCCCCAAAAATAAAATAATGTTCTAATAATACAAGTTTTGGTGAGAAGCCCACCAAACTAGCTCATAAATGAAAAAGTAAGCCTCTCAAGAGGTCAAATAATAATCTATGCAGGTCATAGGGACCTCTAAGAGGCCTAATGAGGTCCATGGGTACCACAATGAAGAATAAGACCCTCAAAAGCAATGGAAAAGGGGTTGGCCCCTTGTAATAACCTGTGGTGCTCTAAATGTCATGTGGGGGCACACAGGTGTCCTCAAGGGTCTCCAAACAAATCAAAGATGTTGTAGATCGTCTGCAAGGGCCAGGATGATGGTGTAGGTGATGCATGCAAGTCCTACATCATTTGCCAAGTGTATGGTGTAGATCTGGGGCCAGATGGGTATGATGGATCAGATGCATCTTCCTTGTCCAATAAGTGAACCACGAGAAAACTTTAAATGGCTTTGGGGATCCATGGAGTGCAAGTCATGCAAGTCCTGTATCATATGCCAAGTGTATGATGTGGATCTGCAGCTAGTTGGGCATGATGGATTAGGTGCATCCTCCTCGTCCAATAAGTGAACCACGCGGAAACTCTTAATGGATTTTGGGGTCCATGGACTGCAATATATTGTTGTGGAGGTCCGTGGCTCTCAACGCTCACCCAACATGTGCCAATGTAGCCCTCTGGAGGGTTAGTACCCCCTGTAGGGAGACCAAACCCAAATGGAAACCATCTGTAAAATGCGTCCCCTAGCCTTCTTGTACAACAAGTAATTAGAGAAATCGATTAAATGAGCTTACCTAATCATGGATCACATGTGGAGACTTCATAATGGCCTGACCTTCCATAATGGGCTTCAGGATGTGCCAATGTCTCCTAAACTCCAAATGGGGTTAACCAAGTGCCCTATTAGGTGGTTTCTACTTCTAAAGGGGATAATATGTTCAAGGTACATCCTTGAAAGGTGGTAGCATATGATAGATATGGTGAATGAAGTAGGGGATGAGAAGGGGCAACCCTAGGTCACATGTTGGGGTGCAAGGGTAGCTAATAAGAGGGAAGACCACACTTTGGTTTATAATGTGTAAAAGAGAGAAATCATGGTAGATGAGGTGCCTCGAGCTTGATTTTTTCACCCTTCATTATAATGTCTTTTTCATTTTTATGGTTTTCTTTGATTAACTGCTCGGGGCTCAAGGGGTTAGAGCATGATGTATAAGATATAGCAATGAATTCCCCCCTTTTAAGGTGGAGTGGTTCATCACCCACCATGGGTTGGGACAATCATGGGTTCCTATATGATGAAGAAGGCTCATAGAACCTGTAAGAACCATGGCGATGACTATGATGATGGGGTTCATCGCCCACATGCTAAATGTATTTGTCTTGACCATCTTTTGCATTTTGTGGTATTTTTCCTGTTGAATGTGGCCATATATTCTTTTAACTTTCTTTTCAGCTGCATCAACCTTCAGGCTTCATTCCAAGCCATGACCCAAGGTGTGGGCAAGTGGAAGGGGCAAGCTAACACTATGTGGAACCAATAGATGGAATGTGGACCCAAGCAAGAAAAATGATGGATGGGATAATACTGAATGGAAAGAGGGTAATATAAGCAGATAAGGGAGCAGGACCACACAACCAAAATCAAGGTTTCCCGTGAAATACTATGAGACTAGAATCCAAGGTTAATTCCTAAAAGGGGTCTAGGGGACACAAGCATAGACCTAGCCCATTTTTTCCACCAAATCCCCCCACTGATCCATGCCCATAAGTGTCCATGATAAGCAAACTACAATACTCAATTTCCAAATTACAAGGCATACCTTTAGATTCGAGAGGCCCAACTTCAAACATACGGTCATGGCAGATGGGTGAGGGACCACATGGTTGGCCCAGGTGGCATAGAAGATGGCACAATGAGCTAGCTGGTGGCTGCAAGGGGCCGTTGGCTACCAGCTGAGGACCATCTTGGAGAAAAAAAATTCTGCTATGGATATTACCCACAAAATGGTGGGTAGCAATACCAACCCGCAACATCGTTGGATTTTTTGTACCTATGGGGTTTCGAACCAATGACCTTCACATGAGAAGTGCCTTAACAAAGCACTCTGTTAGCAACTATTCTACATACCATGGGTTTTAAAAAAGAAAAAGGACAAGGAGTTGGGCTTTGATCTATTTATATGTGCATGGGTCATGCAACCATTAATATAGTTTCTCCAGGTGCAACCACAATTTTAACCACTGATAATTACCTTAACGTATCCCAATAAAAAATTTAAAATATAATTATTGAAATATCTTAATTTTCATATATTAGATACAGTTTTAGAGTATAATTTAAAATTTCTTTTATTTGATTAAAAAGTAGTATTCTTTTTTTTTTTAACAAAGTCGGTTGCTATATTAATAGCTGAAAAAAGAGGGGAGTCAGGGCTCCTGAGATACATTAAGTGCTGAGGGCAGCCTGGATCAATGGAGTTACAAAACAGATATCTCTCCTTGATCCTACTCCTACTTGTTATGCTTCTAAAGATATCTGAACTACTGTAGATTCTTACATATTGGAGCAGCAAAATTTGACATTTGCAAAGCATTTTTAATCTATTTCTATATGACTAATGTGCCTTGCAGTAGACTCCTCCGGCTTTTCATCCCCTTCTACTTGCTTGGCACTTGAGGAACTTGGGGCTGCATTGTTGTGTTTGTCCATCATATATTTCAGATCGAAATAGACTCTTCCGCATGACTGCACCTGTTTGACAAATGGCTAAATTGTTCATGAAGTGAAGAGACCCTGTGTAGGAAGAGGCCAATTTCTGCTCAGTATTTGTCATTAATAATGCGATTCTGGTCTTCGATTCTTGTTTCCAAAATCCTCTGCTGGTTCTCTAAAACATGTTGTTGAGCCTTGACTTCTTCCAACTCAACTTGCAGGTCCGCACAATGCAAACAGTCCTCATTGCGAGCCATAGTTGTTGCTGAGGATGGGGAGAATAAGGGAAAAATGTGTACAAAGATTGGCTGCCCAATTATACAGTACACAACACGGGAGGTAGAGCTCTTCCCGGAAGCAAGGGCGACAAAGGAGAGTCGGTGAGCAACACAGCGCACAGAAAGTTTCTTGAAGGCCTGAATCCACTTGGATACAGAGGCGGGGGTAAGTGCGATGAAGAGAGGAACAGTTTGATGCTCTAGGGTGAGGAGGAGGGAGGGGAGATATAAGGGGAGAATAAGGGGCAAATGCGAATGAATAATGGTTGCCCAGAGATATAGTCCAAAACACGGGAGGCAGAGGCCTTCCAGGAAGCAAGAGCGATAGAGGAGAGTCGATGTGCAACACAGTGCACAGAAAGCTTCCTGAGGACCCAAATCCTCTTGGAGACAATGGCGGGGATGAGAGCGACGAAGAGGAGAACAGTATAATGCGTTGGAGATTGGAGGGGGGAGGGGAGATATAAGGGGAGGGTGAAGAGGGGGGAGGCGGAAGAGGAGGGAGCCGGTCACGGGACAAGTGAGGAAATCCTGAGGGAGGCACGGGGAGGTCAGAGAACTGTCCTGGAGAGTTCGTGAAGCAAGACTGAGAAGATAGGTGCCGACGGAGCTGTTGAGATTGATGAGGTTTTTAGGCAGATCAAATCTTTGCCATATCCTTTTGCAGATTGCGATCTTGTTGAAAGCCTGTGATGTCTGATTCCGATCCTTTCTGTCAGTGCTGTTGAATTTAGTGCTGAGTAGATTATTTTGGTTCATGGCAAGGGCTGATGGGTCTCCTCGGAATTGCAGCATAAGCTACCTACTGACCTTTCACACGTTCTGTTGGCATAACCGTCAGCCTGCTTGTTAAGATTGTGAAGGATATGGTAGTATTGTAAATCGTCCATTGTCTGATGCAGTAGTTGATTGTGCCTGTTGATTTGTTGAAGGAGAGTAGGGCGAATCCTTCTGGTGAACCATGAGGTGGATGACAACAGAAGAATCCCCAAAGATCTTTGCCAATTTTATCCCCAGTTTGCTTAACTGAGTTAGTCCCTGAAACAGGGCTAACGCTTCAGCTCTGTTATTCGAGACCTTCCCTAGACCCCACTCGTAATGGAGGATGCGTTCCCCGTTGGCGTTGATGATCAGTCCCCCATTTCTCATTGGTGACATCCTAACAGCTGCATTAGGTAATGTATCTACTGCGACATTTCTAATTCTAGGAACATAAATGATATTAAAAAAAAAACCATTTCTCATTGGTGACATCCTAACAACTGCATTAGCTAATGTATCTACTGCGACATTTCTAATTCTAGGAACATAAATGATATTAAAAGTTTTAAATTGAGAGATGAGTTGCCATTCCTCCTGTTGGTAGTCTTTTAAGCTTGGTGAAACACAGTGGATAGTCTTATGTACCTAGTAGGTAACAAACTCTGAGTCACTAATTACCTTGAGTATATCTACCTTCAGGTCAATGGATTTATTTAATCCTAGAACGAGTGCTTCATATTAAACAATGTTATTTGTGCACTCAAACTCCAAAAGTCATGATAGAATATACTTGTTGTTGTGCGGGTCTGTGAGAACACAATCGACTCCAAAAACATCCTAAGTTTTTGAACCATCAAAAGATAGAGTTAAAATATCATTATCTACTAAGCTAGTTCCTTTACTATTACTACGATGTAAATCTATGTTACAAGATTCATTAGCATCAATTGAAGTGTAAGGAAGGAACTTCAACTGTGTATCTAGTGGGAAGGGTGATGACCGTGTTTGATAAAACTCGTGATCAATTTCCAAGAAACAATTCCCGAAGATCATGTCTACAAAACCAATAGGCTCATTACGACCTTCAAGTGGTGTGTCAGTATGTTTCATCTAGGGTTCACTTTCTACTCAAATTTGGTTGTTTCGGCCCTTGTATGGAAGACATAAATGCATCCTGTTTGTTGAAAAATATCCTTGAAGTTTATTGGACCACCGTCTACTCAATAGTAAACCATAGGCTTCATGGATGTCCACAACTAAAATATTAACACATTGTTGGACTCTATGGTTTGATGAGAGGAAAAAAGTAATGTTGTTGAGTTCACCAATTGCTTGGACTAGAGATCTGTCTAGTTGAATGATCCATGCATCAGTTTTATCCCATTTAGCATTAATTTTCTTAGCAAAAGATAATGGCATTACATTTGTATATGTACTCGAATCAACCAAACAATTATGGAAATTATAATTAAAAATTTCAAAAGTTAACAAAAATTGGGGGCAAAGAGTGTTATTATTTAAATTTACAACATTAACTATAGATTCGAGAATTCTAATAGATTTACAAGAAACTGCTTGAGAAGTAAAATATTTTTCACTCGACGAAGGCTATGAAAAGGATTATACAAGAAGCTTACACTGGCCTTCTATCTTCGCGAGCTCAAATATTTAAATGTTAACATGAGCTACTTTCATGTCCTCGATGATATTATAATCGAAGCTTTCATTTCAAATAGGCGGTGCTGTAATGACTGGGGGTGTAGCTTTGTTGGATACTTCCAAAGTGATAGACTTGCTTTTACTGTTGGTGGAAGTGTTCTTAGCATTCCCAAACTTATTCTATGTGTTATGAGCAGGATTAGTTGGTGGTATTATCCTTCTTAACAATTGTTTCTTCAACTATTTTCTATTCAATTCATGTTCAGAAATGGGTCTTCTGTTCCTCAAATTATGATGACCAGTTGACTGTTGAGGAGGAGCTTCACTTTCGGGTGGTTCTTCAGTGCTTTTCTTGTCATCATTGAAAATGATATCAAAAGTATTGATTGAATACCGAATACCTAAGTTTTCTTCAGCCGTGGAAGGTTCATTTGTTTCTTCTTCCTACTCCAAATACTCATATGCTAACAGAGCATCAACAATATGAGCTGCTATGGCAGTCATGTTGTGGTTCCATTGTGGGCATGTCTTCTCCGAATGCCTCTCCTGATGGAAATTCATTAGCTTTCCATGCCTAAACTTTCGACATTTAACACAACATTTGAGCTTTGGGTAGAGTTATCCGGTTGATTATTATTGTTTCTTTTAAGTAGAAAAGGCTTAAAGGAAGTGGTGATGGTAGATGCCTCACTTTAATTTTTCTTTAATTATGATACTTCATTAGTGAGTAACTTTAAAAATTTGGTTAAGCTTTCAATATCAAAAAAATATTTTTCCTTAGCTTTATTTGAAGAGGCTTGGTTCTTCTTACTAGCATCCTTGGTGTCTTTAGAGTCATCATATTCAATTGCTCCAATGGAGAGCAAGTCCTTCTCAACTGCAATGGCTTTTTCAAAATTGAAAGACAAAGTCTCCTTTGCAACTCCCTTAACAAAGATGGAAATGTTTGTGGGCTAGGAAACAGTGCAATAATCCTTCATGATAGAATAGTGAGGTTGAACATCAGTGACATCAGTGGGGAACTTGTTTAATATGCGAGTGAATCTTTGATTGAAATCCTTTACTTTTTCCTTGTTCTCCATATTGATGTTCTTGAGTTCTTTCAATAGCATGGCAAGAGTTTTATCATTCACAAACTTTTCTGGGAATGGTTTCTTAAACTCCCTCCAATTGCGAATTGAATTGGCTGGAAGACTATGATACCATACAAATGTTCTACCTTCTAAAGTGTACTGAAAGAGTCTGCAAGCAACGCCGTCAAAGCGTACCTCAAGTAGTATTAAATGCATGTAGAAGTCATCTATATGGTCTTCAACTTTAGTTTTCTTGTCATGATCAAACTTAGATAATAAACTCTCTGGATGCTTTGGCATTTTATGGAGATTTTTTGGAAGAGCGAGTGGCCCTTTGGGCCATCCAATCCAAGTCTTGATCAACCATATCTTCTCCTCCTTCTTCCTCCTCTTGTTATGAGCTAGAAGAGTCTTCTCCTTCACTGTTCAAATCCTTGTTATGACCAGGCTGATCTTCGTTAGAAAATTGAAAATATCCCTCGTCACCTTCTTCCCCAATAGGTGGAAGGTACCCTTGTTGAATTGTCTCCTCCAAGGGTTTTCCTAACAAGGATGGAAAATACCTAATCTTCCACCAACGAAACCAATACACTAGTGCGATTTATTTCTTTTTGTTTTAGAGCGTGAGGAATATTATGAGAAATAGGGAGTAGTCCAAGAGTTTTCACAAACTTACGATTAATGGGCCTGATTTTCCGGAGCTAGTCGTAAATAACTTCAAAATTATGTCCCCGACCTAGGTGAGAAGATTCTACAATTTCAGGAATAGGATATGGATTAGAATCCGTATCGTTGTTACCTTGTACAAATCCTTAATTGTTAGGGTGAGATGAATTATTAACCATAAAAAGGTGGCTTCCCTCCTTCTAGCACCAGAATGTTGACGATGTTGGATTCCACCAACATACAAGGTATTTCCCCGATATGAAGTTGCAAATAGACCTCACACTATTTGGTATAGGAGTCCCATCTAGAATTATCACCCAATTTCCATTAACTAAAATATTTTCCTTGGATTGAGCAATTGGCATGAGAGAGTAGTGTGCATATACTTCTGAACAAGCAAGAGAGTATGCCTTGTGAAATGTTCAATTGTAAATGTATCAAGGTTATTTCGCTGTAGGGAACAAAAGTGAGTCTCTAAAATAAAATTGATAATACTAATCTAGTAAAGGCTCGCACAAATAATATGGAAGAATCGTTAATCATCAAGCAGAATATTTTACATAGATATTATGAACATTATAACAATCACAACAAATTTCCAACAAGTTGAACACCAAAGCCACCAGAATAATTAGTTTTTTTAGTACATATGTAAGCCAACATAAACCACAAACATTTGAATAATAATCTCAAAACATCCATGATCTATGCATGAAAATGTGCTAGCCAAAATGCCTTCAAGTATTAAGTAAAAGTTCCAAGATACATGACTACAATGAACACCACTAGCTCCAATAGTGAAGCGTTATAAACACTACTTGCTCTTCAAAAGAGCTATCTCTATCTCTCTAATGCGTTGTGGGAGAAGCCAAGGTAAAAAAGTCTTTTTCTTGAGTAATGAGTCTTCTTTTATTACTAGAGGCATGACCTTTCTCATCCTCATGGCTCTCGAGTTTCTCATATGAATTTTCAACTTCTTATGACCTTTTTTCTTCTATACAACTCTTGGACTTCTATATTTTGTCTTTACAATAGTTACATAGTTACATCATCATTTCCATATCATCATGGGGTAGCAACATGATAAGTCACTAGCATTGATGGCTTGGACTCATAGTGACTGATGACATGGACTTTCTTGAGAGGTGACAATGTTGCCACTTGTATCTTCGATCTTACATATAAATTTCGTGTTGGTGTTTCATTACCCTCCAAAGGGTGTCAAATCATACAAAGTCTTTATGAGATACTTTGATCATCAAGATTCCAATGTTCTTCATCTTATTTCATTATGTGTTCTTCAATTTCAGATACTCCCTCAAGCTACTCCCTTTGACAGATCTCCTCATGCATCCTTGCCATGTTGTTTTGGAACACCTGCAACTAAGATCACTCATGTAAATAAAACATCAACCTGAAAACCTCCTATTCTAACATGGTTTATGTAAATTTTCTGATCATGGTTCATCAGTGTGCTCGGGAGGAGAGGAGAAATCTTTTTGGGCACATGGCTCATTGTCAAGGGACAAGGGTTGAGTGCTTGAGGCTTGTGGATGTATTGTGTGCTCAAATGAGAAGAACAAGCTTGAGGGAGGGCACAGGGCATAGGTTGAAGGATGAAGGGGGTTAAATGATGCTTGTTATTGTGCCATGCACTCAACTTGAAAGTCTAAGTGGTAAGGAAGGCATAGGGACAATGTGAAGGTTGAAGGATGATTTATGTTCACTGTTGATGTGCCATGCGCTCAACTGAAGGCTTGGTGAGGGCGTAGAGTGCATCCTGAAGAAGGAAGGAAGGATTGACTATTGCCTGATGATGCGCCATGTGCTATGGAACTAAGAGGCTTGATTTAGGGCACAATCAGAAAGGGAAGGAGAGGGTGTTGCTTAGGATTGTGCTATGTTGTTAGGTCCCTATAATACTAGTGTATTCCCTTATTATTATTGTCTTTGTAGCCCCTTATTGTTATTTTTGTGCCCTTACATTATTATTGTTATGTCGGCTTTGATTATATTGTGACCCCTTAGACTCCTATATATAGAAATGAGGTCTTGTCATTTGTATCATCCAAGAATTGTTCATTTGTGTAATTTAAAGGAGGTTTCCCCCTCGAAGAGGTTGCTTTTGAAGTCTTTGATCTATCTCTTCTTCTATTTTGTGAGCTAGTTGTATAACAATTGGTATCAGAGCTTTGGATTCTAGGGTTTTGCTGCTTCAAACAAGTCACCGTGAAATTTTCGCTATAATTTTTTTCTACGAAGCTTTAGATGCTGAAATTAAAACCCATTTGAGCCGAAATTGTGATGAACCTATTGACCTAATTTCCGATCTTGTCTCACTATATTTACGTAGATATAAACTGAGAAAGTTAGGGATTTTGCAGACTCCTGAATTCGATCTCAAACAGGTCACCTTGGGAAAATCGTCATAACGTTCTCTCTGAGCATCGGATTCAAAGTTCGTAAAAAATGATAGAACAAGGATGGAATTTAGTTTGTTTTTTATCGTTTTCAGGGCTAAAGATTGAAATGGTGACACATGACACTTTTTACAAGTTCACTCTATGGAACCAATCCATAATTAGGCCATCATGGGAGATTAGACATAACTCCTTCTTGGAGAATCCAATTGTGATCAGACTTGTGGGGTTGAAAGGAGGACACCGAGGGCTATCACAAGAAACAATTTCAGAACTTTGAGATCTGAAATTATAGAGTTATAGTGATTTAAAAATCGAGCTCAAACAAAGTGGAAAAAAAAACAAAAAAAATGTGTGTAGGTTTTTTTGTTTTTTGTTTTTTGTTTTTTTTTTTTTAATTTGCGTAAGTTTTGTTTGAGAAGGTAGTTTGGAGTGATTCAAAGGGAATTGTGAAGCATAATTATCATTCATTGATGAACCAAAGAAATAAAATGGAAACACCTAGTAAGAAACCTGAAATCTCTACTATAACACATGAAGAAGAGGAAGAAATGCAACATGATATATCAAAATTACGAGACCAAGTGCAACAAATTTCGCTCTCATAAAAAGAAACTACAGCTAAGATGGATGGTTTAAAGAATGGAATGGAAGCTAAGAGAGATGGCATGGAAGCTAAGATGGATGGTATAGAAGAAAAAATTAAAGGTAACATGGAAGATTTGAAGATAGATTTGACAAAGTTGCTACAAGAAATGCTTACTAATGGCGAAAGGGTAGTAAAGGAAACTCATGATGAGAACAAATAAAATGTTAATCATGATTTCATAGAATCTAACGTTGGATTAAAGACCAACCATGTTCCAAATATCGTTATGAGGAAGTTTGATAGAAAGGATCCCATAACATGGATACTACAAATGGAGCAATATTTCGATCTCCATAATGTGCAAAACACACAAAAGGTACGCATTGCAACTTTATATTTGGAACCCAATTAGTTTGTATGGTATCGATGGCTTTGTTCTTGTAAACAAAATGTCACTTGGGAAATTTTTACGGAAGAAATGATAGCACATTATGAGGATACAAAAAGCAACACTTTTTTAAGCCAATTGATAAATCTCAACCAAAAGGGTCCAATGGTGGAGCACATTGAGGACTTCCAAAAATTGAATATAAGGGTAAAAGATATTCCAGAGGAGCATAGGATTGATGTGTTCATAGGGACTTTAAATGATAACATCCAACATGAGGTTCGCCTTTGGGAACATGATTCATTGGAGAAGGCATTCAGGTTGGCAAGAAAAACTGAAAGCAAAATTATAGCAACAAGGAAGCCTACCACTCACAACTATAAATATGGAAGTGTTGTTGCTCCTAGCCTTCCACAACCTACAAGGTTGACACCACAACAATTGGAAGAAAAAATAGCAAAGGGGTTTGTTACAGTTGTGATAGAAAATACACTAAAGGTCATAAGCATGCCGAGAAGAAATTATTTTACATAGATCGTGAAGAGGGGGAAGAAAAGGAACAAGAAACATAAAAAGAAGAGGATACACACTAGGAACAAACCCTAGAGAAAGAAGAAATGAATTCGACCATATCTTGTAATGCATTGGTCGAAATTACCACTTCTCAAACTATAAAGATAGAAGGACATCTCAAGAAGAAAAAGGTAATAACGTTGATTGATTTGGGAAGTACCCATATTTTTATTCATTGTAAGATAGCCAATGAATTGAATTGCTTCTTATATCCAACACCAGTGTCAAGTGATGGTTGCAAATGGAGGAACGATAAATTTCTTTGGAAAGTGCCATAATATCAAGCTATCCATGAGAGAATATGTGTTGAATAGTCCAATGCTTTCCATTCCAATGGGTGGTGTTGATGTTGTACTAGGAGTCCAATGGCTACAATCTTGGGTTGTTAACTTTTAATTTTTTGGAATTTCTTGATTTATTATTATTATTTTTTTTTTATTTTAATTTTATTTTTTTTATTTATTATTTATTTATTATTTATTTTTTTATTATTATTATTATTATTATTTTTTATTTTTTATTATTTATCTTTATTATCTTTATCTTATTTTTTATTTTTCTTGGAAGGAAAGGAAGTTGAATTAAGGGGTGTCACAGGGAAACCAGGAAAGATAATCATATCTAACAGCATGACAAAGCTTCTAAAAAAAGAACAACGAGGCGTAATTGCACAATTATGTTCGCTAGAGGTTCCCACATCGAAATTGTCTATTTCTCCGGATCTCCAAAAAGTCCTAGACAATCATTCCAAGGTATTTGAGACTCCCAAAGGCCTCCCACCTATTTGTGATCATGATCATGCTATTCATTTGGTTCCAGGAAGTGTTCCTCCAAACATCAGGGCTTACATATATTCCTATGCCCAAAAGAGTGAAATTGATCATATGGTTGTATAAATGTTAGAGGTTGGTATAATTCAACCTAGTCAAAGTTTTTTCTCTGCTCCAGTAGTATTGGTGCGCAAGAAGGATGGATCATGGCGCATGTTTCCGGATTATAGGGAGATCAACAAGATCACTATTAAAGATAAATTTCCCATTCCTATCATTGATGAATTATTGGATGAATTGCATGGAGAAATTTACTTCACCAAGTTGGACGTTCGTTGAGGATATCATCAAATCAGAATGAAGATTGAAGACATTCCGAAAACAACATTTATAACTCATGAGGGTCATTATGAATTTTTGGTCATGCCTTTTGGCCTTACAATTGCACATTCTACATTTCAAGGTTTGATTGAATCTCCTTTTCAAAACCCTTCCTTAGAAATTGGTGTTAGTATTTTTTGATTGATATACTAATCTAACAACAAGTTCTTGGAAGGCATTATGTTCAACATGGTTGTCAGAGTGCTCAAACTATTGGAGGAGAAACAATGTATATGCAAAAAACCTCCAAATGTTTTTTGGAGTACAAAGAGGTTGGAATCATTTGGGTCATTTTATTGTATCTCATGAGGTGTTAAGGTAGACCCTACGCATAAATTAAAGCCATTAAGGAATGGAAAATCCCCACATCCATAAGCATTTCTACAAGGATTTCTCGGGATTGACAGCGGTATTTATTTGCAAGTTTGTTAAGAATTATGGGAGAATAACAACACCTATAACAACATTACTGAAGAAAGATGCATTTTCTTGGACTCCAGAAGCAACGAAGGCCTTTGAACATCTTAAAGAGACAATGTGCCAAGCACTGGCCTTAGCCTCAAGAAATGGAATTGGTGCTCTTTTAATGCAAGAAGAAAGACCCATTGATTTTGAAAGTTGTCCAATCAAAGGAAAGTATTTATACAAATCTATTTATGAGAAGGAAATGTTGGCAATACTACATGCACTTAAGAAATGACGACCTTACCTAAGGTGAAGACACTTCAAGGTAAAAAAAGATCATGATAGTCTTAAATACTTTTTAGAACAAAGATTATCTTCAAAAGAGCAGCAAGAATGGGTGACAAAGATGTTGGGTTATGACTTTGAAATCATCTACAAAAAAGGGAAGCAAAATGTTATTGCAGATGCACTCTCAAGAAAGGATGAGGATGTGGAAGCATTACTTTGTGTCATTTCTATTATCCAAATAGATTGGATAAACAAAGTAATGGATGAATGGAAGAATGATGAAGAAGTGTGGGCACTCATTCAAAATTTATAGCAAGATCCCAGTACATCTGATACATTTAGCTGGAAAAATGATTCGTTATGGTATAAGATCGCTTATATCTCTATAAGAATTCCCAACTCAAACAAAAGATTATTTTGGAATTGCACACCTCTCCCTCAGGAAAGCATTAAGGATTTTTAAAAACTTACCACAGGGTTAAGAAGGGATTTTTTTGGGGATGGCCTTAAATTTGATATTCAAAAGTTTGTGGCAGAATGTTTGGTTTTCCAACAAAATAAAGTTGAGGCAATTAAGACCTCAGGTCTATTACAACCTTTATCTATTCCAACGCATCACTGGGAGGAGGTTTCAATGGATTTTATCACAGGTTTACCCAAGTCTTAAGGAAAGAGTGTCATCATGGTGGTAGTTGATAGACTTACCAAGTATGCACACTTTTGTGCATTATCTCATCCATTTAAATCTAGTACAATTGCTATTGCATTTATGGAAACAATTCAAAAGCTACATGGAAACCCAAAGATTATTGTAAGCGACAAAGATCTTATTTTCACTGGAAATTTTTGGACATAATTATTTTATTGTTTGGGTACTCAGTTAGCTCATAGCTCATCTTATCATCCTCAATTTGATGGGAAAAATGAGATAGTGAACAAATGTCTGGAAGGATATCTTCATTACTTTGTATCTGATAAAAAGACACAATGGCTCAAATGTTTGCCTCTAGTTGAATGGTTGTATAATGCTTCCTTCCATACTGCAACAAAAATGACCCCATTTATGGCACTTTATGGATATCATCCACCATATATCACAACATATTTAAGAGAAAATTCTAAGGTTGAAGGAGTGGAAGATCACATCAAGTATCAACAAAAAGTTCTCCAACTCTTAAAGGATAACCTCACTTTGGCACATAATAGAATGAAATAATAGGCAGATCAACATCGTAGCGAAAGATGTTTTGATGTAGGTGACTGGGTATTTTTATGGCGACAACAATATAAACAAATGTTCCTCAAGCAAGCTAAGAAGGATATTAAATTATCACCAAAGTATGATGATCCATACAAGGTGTTGCAGAAGATTGGTACTATGGCATACAAATTGGAACTTTCCGCATCTTCTCGAGTGCACTTAGTTTTCCATGTTTCCTGCTTAAAGAAAGTTATAGGTGAGAAGCTCCCAGTTCAAATAATATTGCAAGAACTTAATGAGGAAGGAAAAAACATATTGGAACCTAAAGCAGTCACATAAACAAGAACTCAACATCTATGAAATCGATCAATTTCAGAGTATCTCATTAAGTGGAAGAACTTACCCTTTGAAGATTCCACATGGGAGGATGAAAATTTTATACAAAAGCATCCAGAACTACTCAAGCATTGAGGACAACACTTTTTTGAAGGAGAGGGGCATGTTAGGTCCTGATAATACTAGTGTATTCCCTTATTATCATTGTCATTGTGCCCCTTATTGTTATTGTTGTGCCCATGTTGTCCCCATATTGTTATTATTGTGCCCCATAGAAGCCGACTATTGTTATTGTTGTGCCCTTACATTATTATTGTTATGTCGACTTTGATTATATTGTGACCCCTTAGACTCCTATATATAGAAAGGAAGTCTTGTCATTTGTATCATCCAAGAATTGTTCATTTGTGTAATGTAAAGGAGGTTTCCCCCTCGAAGAGGCTACTTTTGAAGTTGTTGATCTATCTCTTCTTCTATTTTGTGAGTTGGTTGCATAACATATGTGCTTTTTGGAGGGTGCAGGGAAGATTTTGAACAAGGAAGGGGTCCTTAATCAGCCTTAAGAGTGCGTTATGTGCCCTCTTAGCCTCGGTGGGCCAAAAAATGAAAAATTTCCAAGTCTGAAGGATAAGTCAAGGGAAAAACACAACGAGTTATGTGTAAAATCAAGTGCGACACACATACCAACTCATCAATAAAACTTGGGCAAGATTAAATATTGAGAAATACACATCAAAACGCTATTTTACAAACACCCTCCAAGTACAATAGACAAGGTGTGTGCGATTATGACTAACCAATTTGTTATAAGCATGATGTACACCATAGATGTTCTAAACAATGCGATAACACTTAGGAATGAACAAGAACACTTGAAACATGTAAAATGACATGAAGCAATACTTCATGACCAAAGAGACACTTGATATGACTGTTAGGTTGGCTCCAAAATTTGGATGTAGTGAAATTTTGGAGGGTGTTTTGGCAGCAACAATAGGTTCCTATACTTTTGGAGATAAACCTCTTTGAAGTTAGGACTTGTGAATGGTCGTGAAATCAATTTCAAATGAGTAATCTTGGCATACTTGTTATAATTGGATGCATTACACACTTTACAAGTTTGCTCTTGGAAATAGGCCAAAAATAAACAATTTTTTTGAAAGTACCATAACTTTCACTTAACACATCAAAATTTGGTCAGACTAGTGGAATTGTAGAGAAGGCATATTAGAGTGCTATAGGACAACTTTTCAAATTTATGAGGGATATAGTCATCTTCAAACCATCATTTGAGAGCATTTCCAATTCACAGAAGACATCAACTTCTAGCATATTTGATTTTTTTTTTTTTATAGAACAACTGAGCTTTAGAGCTAGGTTGTAAAGTTTGTGGTCTTCCTTAAACCACCATTTAGTAGAAAACATCATATTTTGCTAGGCATTTGTTTGTGGGATCCAAAACCCCCAAATTCAAAGAGCATGTTTAGCCATCGACAACTATCCACTTCCAATTTTTGACTCTCTTCTGGGACCCACATACAACCCTTTACATTGAGAGGGGGAATGTTGAAAACACAATCCGTTAGGGTTATGAATTTATTCATCTGAGGGAATATGATAAACACAAATGAATATGAATTATGATCAAGCATCCAACATACGTCTTGAATGATGAATCCAAAGTTCATATATTATGTAGTTATATGTGTATCTTATTTAAATGAAAATGTATTTCATGCTTATCCCTTATTATCAGAGGTTTAACACTTTCAAGTACTTTGTAGGTAAATGATAATAAGTCTAAATGTTTGACTTTTTAGTTCTTTTCTAAGTAGATTTTTAATCAATTTCACCTGAAACCTTTACTATCCAACAAGATTTCAAGAACATGAATCTATTTCCATGACTAAAAAACAAAATAGACTATCCACATCACAATTTCACCCTGAAAATAATGGAAGTTCTGACAAAATTTTGATCTCA
>APFE030931215.1:123754-175143 GCA_000404065.3 Pinus taeda | reverse complement strand
TTTAGAAATTGGCTACCTAATTTCACTTCCCCGGCAACGACGCCAAAAATGTTTGGTCAATTTAGTGTGATCTAAATTGCTTTTTATATTGTCAACCTGGGGTTCGTAGACTGACGAAGTGAGGTGTCCTATATGTACTTAGATAACCATTTTCTTAAGTTTTTGTCGTTTTAAGATTTTTTAGTTTGTTTTTGGATTTTATTCTTTTCTTAATGTGTGGTGATGAAAGTGAAGTGTGAAGTGTGTGGAGTGTGAATGGTTATGATTTCTATGCTTGAAAATTTCTCAAAAGAAAGCTTTACAATAACTGAAATAAAACCAATAAAAAAGCGAACTAATGGCAATGGCCCAGTATCCTTGCTGCTGAAAATGAAAAGAAAGCAAAAACTTGGAAAACAACTCAAACTAAAGTAAAGCAGCTAACTCACACTACTTGAGCTTTTTAGATCCTATGCCCCTTGGCTCAATCTACCTTGGAGGAGTAATCATGAGCATAAAAAGCAATATGATATTTAACTGTTAAAGAAAATAAATTACATAAGGAAACTAATCATACTACTTGAATTCTTCAAATCCTTTACCTCTTAGCTCAATCTACCTTGAGGAAGTAATTATGAACATAACAAGCAATATGATGTTTAACTGTTAAAAAAAATAAATTGCATAAGGAAACTAATCACACTACTTGAATTCTTCAAATCCTTTACCTCTTACCTCAATCTACCTTGAGGAAGTAATTATGAACATAACAAGCAATATGATGACTAAATATAAAAAGAAATTAATCACACTACTTAGAATCCTTTAGTTCTTTACCATATAGCTCAATCTAATTTATGGAAACAACTATGAGTAAGTACTATGACACTTAAATCACACCACTGTTAGTGATATTCTGATCTCCTGCTGATATAGTCATTGACCACAGAAAGAAATCATAAAATTATTTAGTATGACACCTAATTAGCTATAAAAAAGAAATAAACAAATAACAATTGGAAAAGGACAATGCTGAATGTAAATTGCAGAAAATGAAGGTTAGCAAGCAGGATAAGATGATCACATATGCCAAAAGTTATTAAAGAAAACAAAAGATTGCCTGGGCTGCCTAAAAGGACCTGCAAAAAGCACTGATCAGTTTGTAAAGACAAAGATATAAACAACATAAATCATAAAGCATAACATCTTATGTACAAACTAATGACAAAATAAAAGCATAAAGAAACTAAATAAATACTTTACAGGGCTTTAGTATGCAGGGGCCCTCTGCCACTTCAGCCAATCAAGTGATCACAAAACTATCTTCAAAACAGTCTACTCATGTATTCAAATCAGCAACATGTAAAACAGTGGGGTGGTATAACCAACAGCGTGCGGAAATTACATAATAGCTCAGAAATTCTATGCAGCAAAAGTCTCTTTACAACATTTGGAAACACGTTATTTATAATGTAAAAGTCCTACATCTAATTAATCAACAACTTAAACTATTAACTGCGTGCCATGGAAACGTAGATCTCATGAGCCGAGATCTAGTTAACTGTCATTATGCTTCTTAAATCCTGGAGTGATGGGCTGTTAGATTTGTTGTTCAAACACGATCCTCAGATGTGCTGGAGCCTCCGTGAGCTGGGAACTAAGACACGTTTCATTCATGTGCCTTTAACAGTAACGTGCCACCGCTGGACTCTTCGGTTGGCCACGTCTTTGACTTGAGTTGACCGCGGCTTCAAAATGATGATTTGGCCAGTTCAAGGGGACACGATCCATGTACATGCCATCTAGAGCTTGCCCATATGGCCTGTTCCTTCAGAAGACACCTGGAGCACAGCCTTTAACAAAATGGTTGCGGAAACCTGTGCGAGCTGTAGAAACATGTGCTGGCTGCGAAAATTGACAAGTTTCCGCAGCTGCATGAACAAAAGACTAAACCAAACAACAGACATCAGTATAGTTAGAAAACCATGTAAACAGTCCTTTTTAAACTATAATGTAATGATTCAACCACTAGATAAGTGAAGTGAATTGAGTATGAGGGTTAAGAGGGTGTGTAGGAAGGTGCAAGGTTGAGGCTCAACAGCTTCCACAATCAACTTCCATCTCAAGCGAGTGAGGCACCAACGAGATAGAGGGTTCACCTTTCTCTTGGATGGCTAGATGCACGTGCATGGTACTAGTGGACTACTCTTTTGAGTAGATATTATTATTTATGTTCTTCCCATGTTTTGGGGATGAAACATGTTAAGGGTGGTGGAATGTTATATACTTAGGGGGATAATATGGGGTACAAAGGGAGGTACCTAAGGGAATAGTGTAATAATGGGATGGGCCATAGTAATAAATAATGTGGTTAACCTGTATCATGTAAGGGACCACAAGTAGTTAGTAATAATGTAATGGGCCCATGGTATTAGATAGATGGTATTGAGGGAACCATGGTAATGACCCATGGTATTGTATGTATGAAGCCTATATAGAGGCTAGAGACTCCACATGGAGAGAGCTCAAGGAATTGTGTCAAGGAATATTGTATGAACAGACATATGGCTTGTGGAGTGTTCTCCTTCCTTAAGGAGTGAATGTATGGTGTTGCCCTACCTTAAGGGTTTGATCAATAAAGAAACATTTCTATCTATATTCAGATCTTGTTAGTCTTGGGTTTATTTGTATTGTCTTATATTTTCATATCAAATATATAAAATGGGGTACAAAGGGAGGTACCCAAGGAAACTAGGGTAATGACCCATGGTATTGTATGTATAAGGCCTATATAAAGGCTAGAGACTCCACATTGAGAGATGTCAAGGATTATTGTATGAACATGCATATGGCCGGTGGAGTGTTCTCCTTCCTTAATGAGTGAATATATGGTGTTGCCCTACCTTAAGGGTTTGATCAATAAAGAAACATTTCTATCTATTTCTATCTTATTATTTCTGGGGTTTATTTGCATTATCTTATATTTTCATATCAAATCTATAATAGGCAGAGAAGGTCAACAAGATATTAGAGGATATTTTGAGGATGTATGTGATTCCATCAACAATGGAAGTGGGAAGAGTATCTTCCACTGGTTGGGTTCCCTTACAACAATGGGTATCAAAAATCTTTGAGGATGAGTTTGTTTGAGGCATTGCATGGAAAAATTTGTAATACTCCCATAAGTTGGAGTGATCTAGTTAACAGGGTGTTGATTGGACTAGACATGTTGACAGAGATGGAAAAGGAAATGAAGTTAATCAAGAATATTCTAAAGGCAACATAAGATAGACAAAAAATTTATGTAGATTAGAATAAGTTTCTTAAGGAGTTTCAGGTTGGGGAACAAGTGTACTTGTGCATGAAGCCCAAGAAGAGCTCCTTGAGGATTGGATCATGTGTCAAGCTGGCACCTCGGTTTTGTGGACCTTTCAAGATTCTTGAGAGGATTGGACCAATAGCCTATTGAATTGCACTACCTCCAATAGTGAAAGTCCATGATGTTTTCCATGTGTCATTGCTTGAGAAGTATGTTAAAGATGTTGATCATGTGATTGATTGGTCTGTATTGTAGGTGGAGCGAGATGGAGAATTCTAGCACGAACCTCAGTGTATATTGTAAAGAAATATGCTCAAGCTCTGGAACTGAGTAATCGAGCAGGTTAAAATGCAGCGAAAGCACTTTGGGCCCAATGAAGCTACATGGGAGATGACAGATAAGATGCAGGCTATGTATCCTTCAATATTCGCTAGTTGAGTGAACATTTTTGGTATATGTTTTGGTGTGATGTTTTGGTATGGGTGTCATGTTGTTATGTTGGTTTGCTTCTCAGCAGGTTGATCATTGTAAATATTGCATTGAGTTAAGCTATAAATCTCCCTGGGTTGTATGTTTTGCTTTCTCCAGTCTTGTTGGTCTCAAGAGTCGTTAAACATCGAGGACAATGTTCCCCCAAGGGGAAGGGTTCTGTAACAACCATGGTCAAAATTCCATGTAATAAAATTTATAAAAGAAAAATAATAACCAAGGTCATGGGACACTTATTCCAAGCTAAATGCTCGGAAAGGCATCCTAGTGTGGGTGTTCATTTGGTATATTATGGCTAAGGGAATTGGCAAAAGCAATGGAAAAAGAGTTAGAAAGACATGAGGCATTTTATTTATGAAAATAATGGAAATTAGGAGAAAATGAAGGTGAAAGGTCAAAACTTGCATTTGAGGAGGAAAATGAAGGAAAATAATGGAAAATTGAAGAAAATAGAGGCCTCATTAATAAAAGGCTTATGAGGATTAGTTGGTGCCTTTTGTCAGTTCAATTTTGGAGCTCTCTCTCTGTTCTCTCTCTCACATTCTTGGAAACTTAGATTTTTCTTGGAGCACTTCAACATTGGATCAAGAAAAGCAAAGAAGGCAAAGGAAAGCAAGGATCATGGCAAGGAAGAGTAGGATTAAGAAACTACAACGAGATTATTTGCAAGTACCAATTTACATGTATGCTTTCCTTGCTAGTTTTGGCATGCACGGTTATGCATGTGTATTCTTGGTTTTCTTGTTGTCATTGGCATGGGTTTTTCTAGGTGTGACAATGTTCTTTAGCCTTGCCTTGCCATTTTTGGATAGCGATGGTGTGATGGGGTTCTCATGTTTTTAGTTGAGATGGATTTGAAATTGAGTGAGGTGGTCTCTACAAGAAAGAACACATGGCCTCGTGATCCCTGAATCAAATTGTGGATTGCAGTAAAACCTTGGCCTAGTAACCCCTAAATTGGACTGTGGGTTGTGATAAAGCCAAACTTTGTGTTACCTCGGTGGGCCTGGGAATCCTTGACTAGTGAATGGCGAGATATATGGTAAAGCTAAGAGGTGGGTGCCCTTAATCAAGCATAGGAATCCTTAGCTGGTGAATGGAGGGATATACAATAAAGCTTGCAAGGTGGGGTCTCGGTTAAGGCCTAGTGATCTGGTGTGGATTATGGTAATGCCCAAAGACGAGGAGACATGCAAATTCCTCATGATGTAGGTGGAGAAATCTGGTGGCATCCATTCTTGTTTGTGGCCTAGTGATCCGATGTGGATTATGGTAAAGCGTGGTTTTATTGATGAGGGTGAGTAGGTGTAGCCTCACGAAGCCTTGGTTGAGTTTTGGTTATTAGTCCCACATTCATGCTAGGAATATGGCATGGAGGTGATTGGCTGAAAGAAAGATTTTGTTCAACCAATCTATGGTTTGGTGGTTTTTGGAAGTCCTAAACCTAGTTGGCTTTTGCATTCATTAATAAGAGTTCATTCTCCTTGTTATCTCATGTGTAGATGTGTTGGTTTATATGTGGATTTTATGGTTGTTGTATCCTTATTAATTATGTTGTTTATATGTTGGTTATGAGTATGGTTTATGACAATGATGATGTATGGCTCTCATCATGTTTTGATTTGTAAATGAATGAAAAATTAATATATGGCCTAATAGATAGTAATGCAACTAATGTGGTATGGAATCAATGCTTCTTAGCGATTCTTAGATAAGTATGAGACCCGTTTGCTTAGATCTATTGTTATGACCTGTAGAATGCATATTTGTGACATGTTTGGTGAAATTCCTGTCATGGATAGTAGGGGTCTAGTCAAGTCTTTGTTCAATTATTTTCTTTAGTATCATTGTTTCGATGTTACTTTTCATTCCTCAAGGCTTCATGGAGTTCTGGGCAGTGCTCTAAGTCCTGAAAATGTGGCACAAAATATAAGGTCACTAGCTCTGAACTAGCTATAAAAGATCCTAGTCACTTGCATGCCCTTGTTGTGAGAGCAAGGGGAGGCTCTCAGTTGCATACATACCCATGTCATGGGAGAGACTGAGGCTCTAAGTCAGTAAAATGTCAAGTTGTCTTAGGGGTTGATCACCTAGAAAGGTTGGTTGGCTCCTGGAGGTTCTATGATGTGTATAAGGTCAGATTCGTTGTGTCATGTTAGTTCCACTTCCTTAACTGTAGATGGGGAGTTGAATCAGATTATAGTATCCTCTCGTCACATGTTTACCCCAGTAGACCAATTAACTTGGGTAAATGTGGGAGGAGGGTATTACAGAGATACACTGGCTACACTGATCTAATGACTGAGCTTGTACAGACTGATCCATCCTCTTTTGATGAAGCAATTGAGCAACCTGTTTGGGTTGATGCAACGATGGAAGAATACAAATCCATCATGAAGAAAAGTGTTTGGGAAGTGGTCCCAAGACTGGGAGATAAATCAGTTGTGGGTTCAAGATGGATCTTCAAGGTTAAGCATGTAGTAGACAAAATCATAGAGAAGTATAAGGTTAGATTTGTGGTGAAAGGATTTCCTCAAGTTGATGGAATTGGCTATGAGGAAAGCTTTCCTCCTGTAGCAAGGTATTCATCCATTAGATCAATTCTTGCACTGGCTTCGCATATAGGGCAAAAGATCCACCAGATGGATGTAAAAATAAAATTTTTCAATGGTGTTGTTGAGGAGGAACTGTACATTAAGCAACCATAAGGTTTTGAGGAATTTGATAAGGAGTCTGCAGACTCAAGCGAGCATTTTACAATATCAAACAGACACCCCAATCTTGGTGCACTCAGATTGACAGTTATCTCACTGGATTGGGCTTCACCAAAAGTGAAGCGGATGCGAACTATATCATGTTTTGGTAGAAGGTAAATTGCTTATGATTGTTTTATATGTTGATGCTTTAATATTTATAGGTGATGAGAAACTAATCAGCTCTTGCAAGGAGGACCTTGCAAGGGAATTTAAGATGAAAGACACGGGTCTCATGCACTACCTCCTCAGGTTGGAAGTATGACAAGGTGATGGGAATTGTTTGTCTCAAGGAAAATATGCCACTGAGATACTACAAACATTTCACAGAGACAATTGTAATCCCATGTAGACAACTCTAGCGACCCACTAGAGGAAGGAGAATGCCACATCAGGTGAAGAGGTTGATGCTACCATTTACCAGTAGCTAGTGGGTTCACTAATGTATCTTGTGAACACACGACCATATATGTGTTATGAAGTCAACCAGTTGAGCCTAACCAGGCATCAAAGCATGTTTTACGGTACCTCAAAGGCACTACCTAGTGAAGTTGTGTGGCTTCACAGATGCAGATTGGGTAGGGTTTCCATTTGACTGAAAGAGTACATTAGGTGGAATTTTCAATGTTGGATCCGCAAAAATTTCCTGGTACAACATGAAGCAGAGGTATGTGGAACTCAACTCGACAGAAGCTGAATACATGGCTCCAAGTCAAGAAACATGTGAGGCGATATAAATGAGAAAGATACTTGTGGGATTGTTTGGTCAAGAGATGGATCCAACTGTGATCTATTGTGATCATCGAAGTTGTATTAAGCTCTTTTAGAATCCAGTATTTAATGATCGATCCAAGCAAATGGCTATCTAATATCATCATTTACAAGACTATGTGCAAAGGAAGATAATGTTTCTACAATACATTCCAAGAGACAAACAATATGTTGACATATGGAAAAAGTGTTTATTAATAGGTAAGTTTGAATTCCATAGGTGCAGGATAGGGGTGGTTGAAAATCCGTTTCTTGCTAAGAGAGTGTTGAGAAGTATAGCAATAAAATCTCAATTTGACTTTGCCTTGGTCAAATTGAGAAAAATTCGAATTTCCACATCAACAGACAACTTGGAGGTATTTAAATGAGGTAACATGGCTCTTGTAACTCAATTAACTTGGTAAATTCATGTTAAAGGGCTTGGAGTTTAGTTATGCATGTGTGATTTCTAATTTGTAGCAATCCAGTTCAGTTATTTACAATTGTATTTAGTAAACTAGTTCTAATTGCTGATAGAACTAGTTGGAGGTCAGTTGTAAATTGGGACAGTAGTCTAAATCAATGATCATCCAATTAACTTATCAATTAACCAAAAATATCTAGGTCATGCAGAGAATTTGAGTTCCCTAGCTTCGATGGAGATTCCAAGGCAGTGTAACATCAGTCGTAGACTAGTCTTGAGTGTACATGTGTTACATGCAGTAAGAGGATCAACCCTTGGAATTGTGCATTCAATTGGAGGAAAATTCCTAAAAAAGGGGCCTAATTCCTCAGGATTTGCGCAAGGAAATAGGGGCTCAAGTGGAGGCAGAAATCGACTAAGTTTGGGTTAGAGATTCTCATTGAGCAGAGAGATAGGGTATTCACTTGCAAGTTGTGCTCAGAGTGGACAAGCAATTGTAATACATTATTTATTCATCTGATTAATGCAAGAAATCTTAAGGAGTTTTTACCAGTTGGTTTCCTGTAGATAAATCGATGTACGTGTGTATGTGATTGATGCATGTTTGCGAATGTTGTTCTAAATTGTGAATTAATTTCTGCATAGCAATAGAGTAGAATTGTGTCTCTTGATTTAGATTAAATTTCTTGAGAAGTTGCAAACCTATCACCATATTTCTACATATAAACATTTATGGATTTAGGAACACCCATAAAATATTATCTCCCTGTCATCTCATTTTGACCTAGAGGCCCACGATCATCCTTATCCACTATAGTTCCCCGAGAGAAGGCATGGGTATTTCTACAAACTACATGCCCTTGATGGATAGTTTGTGTGACTAATGCATTTGGACATTCAAATAGATTGGTTTCCTTATGGGATGCTCATGTCATTAATTTTCGGGCTTATAATTCTATAGCAAGAATTATTCTCTCGGGATATACTCAAGTTTCTAACATTGCATCCATATCCTTAACACATATGCCCCATATGCTTCTATACTTTCTTTCTAGAACCATTTGGAATGTTGTGGTCTTCTTAATATAGGTTCACTAATATTGGTCAGGGATCTAAATTTTACTTTGGCTTCAGAAGAAATTTTGGGTTTAATGTGTAAGGAAGACCAAATGAGGGATTTTTTCAAAAATCTAACTGGAAATAATCTCCTTGTAGACATTATTCCTGATCTTACTGTGCCGACTTGGAGGAATGACAAAACAAGGGAAGATGGCCTATCTAAATTCTTGGATCATTTTTTAGTCCAAGAAAATTTGTTGTCTCGGCTAGGGAAAATCCATTCATTGGTCATGCCTCCTAAGATTTTTGATCATGACCCTATATTTATTCAATGGAGTGGTGAAAATGAATGGAAAGGTGTTCCCTTCAAATTTAATCATCATTTGCTAAGGGACAATTATTTTGAAGTTTTAGTGGGGGAAACCTTGTCCAATACATGTGTTTCTCTACAAGAAAGTAAGATGGACATGATATGCCATAAAATGTGTAAGTTAAAAAAGGTGGTGAAAAGGTGGGAGCATAGAAAAAAGGACACCTTCTTGAATTGACCTCTATAGACATGAAATTGAAAATATTATTAGATATAGTTTATTTGTGTAGCTTGGGAGGTACTCCCACACCTTAGTGTAAAGGGTTTGGGATAATTTTGACCCACATGGGTTTTGTGGGTGAAGTACCCAAGCAGTGGGTTTTGCACCCAAAGTTGTGGGCATGAAATGAAGAGGATTTTTGATGGTTTGACCATTGTTACAAGTGGAGCGCCCTTAATAGAGCAAGGGGAAACTAAGGCAACCATGGAAGCATTAATCAAATGAGAGAAAATCATTTTTATTTATATGTGGTGGACTAATTGACAAGTTGTTCTAGTTAGTTTGGCTTGAGAAGTGCCCTTTGGAGGGCTAGTCGTTACACCTAGGAGACATATAAATAAGAGAGGAGGCAAATTCATTTGATCATACAACACATCACAAGTGCAAATACATCATTTGATAAGGATTGATCTAGCCGCATACCTATATGAGCTATTACAAGTCAAAAATTTTGAGTTAGAGTAGTCCTGTAGCGGCTATGGGAAGCCCTAACTAGGGCCAAAATCTTCAGATCTGGTGCATGCACATGCCCAAGGATTTATGGACAAAATTGGATGTCCTAGCGGTATGTTGGTTGTCTTCTCAAGTTGATGTTTTGCAAGTTGATGTAGGTCTAGATTGGACATTGTATGAGAAAATTGTGTACAATGGTGGAGGGTTGTTAGAGAGCTATGTGATGTGCCCTAAGTACATTCCCTTGTGAAGGACAATAATGTTGTTAGTGGGCAAGTGTTTTGGGCCCTATATCATTAAGCTTAAGGGCAAAGTTTTGGTGATAAGAGGGATGTCATTTGTGTCCTAGTTTTGTGATTGAAAGTGGGCCTATTTAGAGATAACAGGGAAACCTCCAAGCCTTAAGGTCTATCATATTTGGAGCAACAAAGTGGAAAAAGTGGGAATTGTTGTTAAGACCCTATGTGTTGGAGTCTTTGAAGGAGTAAAGAGTAGCTAGATGGTAGATTGCTTGGGTGAAAGTTTAGTGACCTAAAGGACTTGTGATTATTTTTATTGGAAAATCATTGAGTTGTAGAAGGGAAGGCATAAGACTCGTCATACATGTTCAAAGTATGCGGACTGAAAGGGGTTGTGGAGCACTACATTAACAAGTAGGTTAAATGTACTTTTTTCAAGCTATATTTGTCATCATAGTTGTTGATACAAAGTCCTAGTTTTTGTCTTATATCAAGGTTGATTGTAAAGGCCATGACCCCTGGTACATGAGCCCTAATATTATTGTATTAAATATTTGTAATATAGAAAGTGTTGGGGAAAATTTGTCTTGTGTACTAGTTGGTAAATTGTTGTGTATTTTCCGTTGTGAAAAGTAGAAGTGTTGTGGAATTTGAGTGTGTTAGTGATCATGATTTTAGACTTAAACCAGATTCTTGAGTGTCATGGAAAAATAAACAGATCCTTCTAGCCCATCATATTTCTCATATTCAAATAAACAAGAGGTTTTTGCCTTGGAAAGTCAAAGGAGACATATTTTAAGGCATAAAGAGGAGGAATGGAGGCTGAAGAGTTGGGTGATATGGATTTTCCACTGGAGACAAAAATGTAAATTTTTTCCATAATCACGCCTCAAAAAGGATGAGAGAGAACACCATTTAGAGCCTCTTGGATAGGGAGGGAAGAAAAATTATGTCTCATAAATATATTCATCGGGGAGTTGTCTACTTTTTTGGCACTCGATTTTGTGCTAGAGATGGTGTACATATTGAGAAACAATTGGAGTTCATCCATTTGTATCCTAAAATGTTTAGTGATGTGGAAATAAATGATTTTTGGAGACTTATCACATATGATGAGTTGGTTAAGGTCTTGAAGTCATTGGCAAGGGAAAAGAGCCCTGGACCTGATGGGTGGATTGTAGAAATCTTTCTACCTTTCCTGGATATTATGGGACAAGATCTCCTTGATATGGCAAAGAAGTCTCGTATTAGTTGTCCTATTATTGGTTATTTAAATGCTACATTTATTGTACTTATACCTAAACCAACTAATATTTCTACTTTCTCTGAATTCAGACCAATCTCACTTTGCAATACTACATGCAAATTGATCTCTATGGTCATTGTTACGTGAATTAAAGCATCTTTGTCCAAAATCATTTCGTTAGAACAATTTGGGTTTTTAGCACATAGATAAATTTAGGTTGCTGTGGCTATTACCCAAGAATGTCTACATTCTATCAGGGTTAAGCATACAGATGCTTGCCTTATGAAAATTGATTTGATTAAAGCTTATGACTATGTTAACTGGGAATTTCTTATGATGATTTTGCATAATATTGACCTTTCAGTTCTGGTGGTAGATTGGATTATGGCTTGTATCTCGTCAGTATTTTTTTTTTTTTCATTGTTAATGGCCTTCCTATTATTTTCTTCCAAGCGTCTAGGGGCTTGAGAGAAGGTTGCTCTTTTTCTCCCCTCCTATTCCTATTGGTCATTAATGGATTGAGTAGAAAGCTGTTATAGTTTTGCACACGTGGCATAACCTCTAGATGTTGGATCACCAAAAGCATTTCCATCACTCATATTGTATTTGTAAATGCTGTTCTTGTTTTTGGGAATATTTCTGTCATGGAGTGGGAGTTATTATTCCATATTATTTCCACCCATGGAGAGGCTTTAGGACTATTCATGAATGTGGCAAAATTTTCTCTGATTGCAAAGTACCCTATAGAGTTATTCATTATGGAGATTGAAAAAATACTTAATGGTGAGATAATTGATACAAATCAATGATTCAGGTATCTTGATTTTAATTTAAAACCTAACAGATATGGTATTTGGGATTGTGAGTGGCTGCTTGAAAAATTTAAGTGGAAACATTCATTGTGGTCATATAAATGGCTCTCTATAGGAGGTAGAATGGTTTTGATATGATTGGTCCTTCAAGGAATATCTATATATTTGATGCATCTTTACATGCTGCCAAAAAGTATAATCACGAGGATTAATGTATATATTTTTAAATTTTTATGGACAGGTAGAGAAGAAGATAAAAATATTTATCTTGCAAGCCTTGAGGAAATTTCTCTACGGAAAGAAGAAGGGGGTCGGGGGAATAAAAATATAGAGAAATTTGGATGGGCATTGTTGATTAAGAGCTTGTGGAGGGATTTTAATGGTTCTAGAATTTGGGAAAGGATCATAAGTAAAAAATATATAAGGAACAAGTCCTTAGTATCATGGTTAAAGGAAGGAGCTCAATGTCCTTTATTAGCCTCATATATCTGTAATAGCATGATGAAAATAAACCATTGGATGATAGGGAATCTAAGATGGGAGACTAGTCGTGCCTCAAATGTTGAGATTTTTTTAGATCCAATAAAAGGTTGCCTTGGGGAACACACTATGTTAGAGACACTAATCAAACAAATATGTGATAAAGGACTCTATTTCCTATATCAGATATATGTTCCTTTTGATGCTATGTCCCCAGCATGGGTCCGAGAAGGCCAAGTTGACATTTTGGAGATTTGGATGGTGAGTGGGAGAAATATATTCAAAATTTATGTAGTGCAATCATATCAATTTCAGATTTCGATGATGTTTTCACATGGGGAGGCAATACATTCCAAGTTGAGATTTCGGTTAAGGAGGATTATAACTTCATAACTCTTGTTCGTCTCGCTATAGACCAAAGTTAGTTTCATAAAATATGGAAATGGATCTTTCTTATAATCTCAAATGCTTTGGATAGTTGGTGTGGTGAAACATAATTGTTACTTGGGATAATTTATGCAAGAGAGGCCTATGTGGTCCTAGGAGATGGTGCATGTGTAAATCAAGACTTGAGAGTGTCGAACATCTATTTCTTTCTTTTCCTTTCATGATCTCTATTTGGATTGTTGTGTTGAACAATATAGATTAATCTGCATATTGGAATCTTAATTCTATTGAGGCATGTCCTCTATATTGGAACACTTCATATGCAAAATATCACACACTTCCTTTTTATGTTTTTTGGGGAATTTGGAGATGCCAAAACTCTCTAATATTTGAAGATGTTCGTGTAGACATTCAATACAGCATTATGAAGATTGATACCTATTATAAAGAAATAGGGACTATTCTCCAAAAGGTTTCCTCGAGACATATTCTTCTAGTTGATATCTAATCTAAATTTTTTGTAGGATTCTTTGATGGGGCTTCATGTAACCAGGCATGTGGTAGTGGTGCATACATTATTTTAGAGTGATCCAGGTGGATATTGGTGGCCACCTGCCTATTCCACTTGGAGCCCCAAATTTGTTTTATATCAATTTCCTATTTCAACATTTTTCTATTTTTGGTAGTTTTCAGGGCCCAAAATTTTTGAGTCGTTTTGAGGCTCTGAACAACATTTTTTTTGGGAAACAGGAAAACATAAGTTTGACAAATTTGAAATCAAAAGTTGTTTTCCTCAAATAGAAATTTCTAATGGGATATCATGCGTGCCAAACGAAGATCGTATGCTTAAGTTACAACCCTGAGAAATTGATGTTCCAACTAACCCCATCAGGGCCCATATCTTTTGGCGCTTCATCTCCTACGGTCATGTTTTTGGATTTTTAGGGTTTCTCATCATTTCTTCATGATAAAAATTCCTTTGAGCCTCATTGTAGCAGAGTTTAGAATGCATGTAGCTATTACATATCTTGTCAGAGATAAGCTACCATCTCTCGAGCTAGTTTGCTTTCATTCTGCATGTAAATAGTTTTCAACACTTGCTATTTATTAATTGAAATTTAGTTTCATTGTATCTCTATGTTTCTATTTTAAATATGTAATTCATTTGATTCCTCCATAAATATGGATCAATGGTATCAAAGTGGTCTACTCTCTATTTATTTTATGTACATGTCCCCAACGAGGTTGGGGTATAATGAGTTGGTACTCGAACTGCTTGAACCCTTGAAAGACCATCCTTTCCAACTCTAATGGCCTCCCATGGAAGAAGAAAATAAATACGAGGGAGCAGGAGATATTATCAAATTGTTGCTCAAAGAAGCCCTTGAGTGACAAAGGAACAAAATGATAGATAATTTTTCCCAAATCCTTCGGTGATACTAATAGGCAAAGCATATTCATCCAACAGTCACTTTGGAGGCACTGCCCCTTTTAAGGTACAAGTTAATTTTCAAGGACTGGTGGGAAAATTACTGTGAGCAAATATCTAGGAGGAATCCTTGGTATATTCAGCCGCACCATCTTGGGACTCTTTCTGAGATGTTGTTGAGAAACAATATTACCTTGTTGGAAGCTATGAAGATAAGTACATAAAATGGACCACACTATGACAAGAAAGGGAAAAAGATGTGTCAAAGTTCACAAATATCTTTCATACCCTAAGCACGAAGTTGGGTATCAAGGACTTTGAGCAACATCCAATGCTCAAGTACTATGGTTGTCTACACAAATACATCTAGGCATAAATGGAGTTCCTAGACATCTCCTCACTTGGTGCAGCATATCATTATGCTGTCAAGATAAAACATAAATTTAAATAGAAGAAGCGATACTTTGGATCTGCAAACCCAAAGCAAGAAAAGAGAATATGAAAATGAAAAATAAAGGACAAAACCAAGGTTGAAAAAACCAGGACAACCCATCGAAGCCACAAGCAAAGAATAAAAATGGAAAGACGAAGAAAGACACATGAAAGTAGTGTGAGTTCCATAAGATCCCCACTCACAACACAAGTGAATGTCACACAAAGAAGTCATTGACGATGGAGCTGAAAGCTTCAGAGTTAGATGCATGTTCCCCCTCCGAGCCAAAACACAACAATGGGAAATAAATCATTGATGCAGAAACCAGTGCCACTATTTACACCAACACGATTAATAAAAGTGAGTACGAAGATTCGAAGGAGGGTGAGAGTCTCTTCCACTAACAAATATGGGTGAAGGGTGCTCTGTTGTAGTTCATTATCGATAGTGGGATTCAAAATAACCTCATCTTAGTATAGGTCGTTAAAAATTTGGGCTTGCTGACAACACCACACCCACAATCATATGCCATCAGGTGGATCCACCAAGGGTGAGATCTCTATGTTAGACAGCAGTGTTGCTTAACCTACAACATCAAGCCTTTCATGGATGAGATACTGTGTGATGTTGTTCCCCCTGAAGTTTGTGATGTTTTATTAGGCCAACCATACTTGTGGAAGCATCAATTGTGTATGAATCCATGCTCGTATTGTTATTATTACTTTCGACAGAAAACTATACAAGATATCGGAGGTAGCCCCACCTGCCTCCATTTCTTTGATCTCTGCTAAGAAATGTAGTAATATCATATCCCAAACTGGGAAATTGTTTTTCTTCCTGATTCACTCTCAAAGGGGAAGATCATGACCACATTCATGGGCTCCATAAAGGGTTCCACTGTGTAGAAAAAGCAAGTGGTTGAGGTCGTGGAAGGGTACAAGGACATCTTCGCCTCACCCACGGGCGTACATTTGCACTATTAGGTCAAGCATTCAATCAATTTGACCCCTGGTGCAACTCTACCTAATGGGCCAATCTACTACTGCTCTCTTATGGAAAATGAAGAAATCAAGCAATAGATACATGTGTTTCTACAGAAAGGGCACATCCAACCAAGTTCATCACCTTGTGGGAGCCCAATTATACTCATGCAAAAGAAATATGGGACTTGGAGACTTTGCATTGATTACTGGGCACTAAACATAATGAAAGTTAGGAATAGATATCTAATCCCATAGATTGATCATGACCTTGACCGACTCAAGGGGGCTAAGTACTTTAGCAAGATCGATTTGAAGTATAGATATCACCAAGTTCTAATATAACCGACAAATGTATGGAAGACCAATTTCAAGTACAAGGAGGGTCTCTTTGAGTGGTTGGCCTTTCTCTTTGGCTTAACAAATGCCCCTACAACTTTTATGAGGTTGATGGATGACATCTTGTGACCTTTCGCTACCTCGTTCATGGTTGTATATCCAAATGATATCCTCATCTTTAGCAAGATTTGGTCAATGCACTTGCAACATATTCGACAAGTCCTTTAACCCATTCAAAAACAAAAACTACTTTTCAACCTTGAAAAATGTTCCTTTGGCATGGGACAGGTCCAACATATGGGCTACATAATCACTAAGGAAGACATGCAGGTGGATCCAACTAAGATCCAAGTCATTCGGGATTGGCCAAACCCCACGACCCTAATAGAGCTTTGCAACTTCTTGAGCCTTGCTAATTTCTATAGGATATTCATGTTGGGGTTGTCTCATATCAATTGGTCCTTCAGTCAAGTTACCAAGGGTGGAGAAAAAACAAAGTTTTTCTAGTCTGAGACACAATAGAAGGCATTCATTGAAATGAAGCATTGCCTTTTCTTTGCACTAGTCCTCTCCTTTCCATACCTACAACAACCATTTGAGATTGAGATAGACGCTTTTGAGTATGTTATTGGTGTAGTCCTCACTCAACAAGGGCATCCAATGGCCTATCATAGTGAGATTCTCTCTGATACATTTTGAAGGTACCCCACCTATGATAAGGAAATCCATTCTATTGTGTAAGCTTTTTGATAATGGAAGCATTATATTCTAGGGAAGGAGAAGATCATCCACACAAATCACTGGCCTCCTCAATTTATGCACACACAAGGAAGTTACAAAATGATCACATAAAAAATGGTCCACATTGATGAGCCTCAGTATTGCATTAAGGATGCTGCAACTCTTAGGGATACCTACTTTACTTTATCAACCTGGAGTTTCATACAAAGTTGGAGGTTACAATGCTATATACACAACAGATGCACCATTCTACTCATGTCACTTCTCAACTGTGGCGCTTGACCATTAGGGTTCTAGACTAGTCCTTTATTCACTAAGAGGAGTCTGACTACTGAAAGTGAATGTAAAACTAGTTCTAATGCAGGAAATTAAATGCTTGTCTATTCAGGAAATGAACGCTACCAAATGGTAAATGCTATGTAATGTCATAAATCATCTAGCTATGGAATGACACAAAACACTTTGCAGAAAGGAAACTATGTTAAGCTTGCAATTAATCATATAACTATTAGGACTTCTTAGAAATGGAAAGTTACACTATCATCTCAGAATTCATACATGCATGCATTAACTATCTCATTTACATCTGCAAAGAAGAAGAGTCTTTAAGTCTTAACTTTAGAAATATAAATGCCAATGTTATCTATTCTTGTAGGAGGGAAAGGAATGGGAAGGCTAGCCTAGGTGGCACTCATGGGCATGGAACCCAAGTTGAGGAGTTAAAATACTCCTATACTAGGCTATCCTATCATTTCTGGCCAAAATAATGTCAAAACAGGCGGCTACAAGAGATCCTGTAGCTGCTACATGGATGTCTTGAACTGTTATAGGAAGTTCGCTAAAGGGTTTTGGAGGGAAAGAATAGTGAGATAAGGTGTTGGAGGTGCGTATGAAAATTGTAGAAGGTGTAGGGAAGGTTCATATTGCCCAAGGATAAGCCCAACACTCCAAGGAGGTTGGATTTGCCTAAGGTGGTTGGAAAATAGAGGTTGAGACTATGGGCTGGTATGCCTCGACAAAAGGTGGAGAAGACTTGGGTGAAGCTGGTTGGATGAGTCCCTTTCTACAGACCAACAATCCCTGCAATAAATCTTGTTTTCCTTTTCATTTATGCATCACTACATGTCCACATGGAAAAGATGAATTTAATTTGAGGAAGTTGATATATCTACTGTTAAGGACTAGATCTATGATATTGACTACTCTTTAAGATACATTAAACTTAAGAAAATAAGATAACAACTACAGGTGCTTCCAAGAAATCATAAATAATGATCTAGCTAAGAATGAAACATAATTTGTGCAATGATCAAAAGACAACTCTGTTTTTGGGGCTGTGAGAGTGGGGTCCTCTAGTCATGATCCCATGAGGGAGATGATGTAGGGGCCACTATCACCAACTTTTTTGGTATATTTTCTCCACTAGACTGCAACACTAGTCTACCTCTTCAAACTAATGGAAACGAGGTTGAACAACGATTTAAGTGCTTGTTAAGCTAATAAAAAAAACATAAATAAACTTCAGTAGCTAACTATCATTGTAAGCTAAGAATACAACTACAAAAAGAAATTTTGTTGCTAGGGTTGGGCCCTAACCCAAGAGTTTCAACCCTCTTAGTCAACTCAATGTTTGATCAAGGTAGAATTTCTCATTATCATCAAAATGTCAAGTATATCATAACAATAACAGTCATAATGTTTTAGCTCAAATGGCCTCTTGGCTACAACAAAAAATCGAAACCTAATGAGTCCCTTCCCTCTCTTATTTATACAAAAATGGAGCTACCAACAACTCTCTATAAAATAGGGAGGCTTGGCTCCCTAACTTGAGAATAACTCTCCATTGACTGTCACTGGCTTAGCTACCAATGGACTTGGCTTGCTTGGATTCCAATGAAACTGAGCTGATGAGATATGGTGGAGGGATCTTCGAATGATTTGAGGAGTTAAGGAGGGAGACCACTAAAACATCTCTTAATTTCTCACTCCTAATTCCTGCACTTAAGTTAACCCAAAACTACTCCAATTCCTGCATTTAACACACATTAGGCCACATGACATAGTAATTCACCTTTACTCTTCTCACTAGGAAAAATATAACAAAATATGTAAATAAATGTGAGAAAAATAAATTTAATAAGCTGGAGAGTGGCATTGTGACCCATATAATTTACCTATTGATGAGTGTCATCATCACCCCCCTACTGAAATTTTTGTTCATCCTCTAAGCAACCTAGTCATATATATCCATATATTTCATAGCCCTGGTGGCTTATTTGACATCCCATGTATTTGTGGATGGTGTCCCTTCTTGAGGATAAAACCCTACATTTTTCTCTCTCTTCCCACTAATTTCTTTCCTCTTCTTTCTCCCTACCTTCCAGCAAATCCAACAATAAAGGTGGATTGAGATTTAGTCCAATCCAATTGATCTTCAATCTTTGCATGACCATCTTATACATGGGTGTCCTTTCTAATGCATTTCTCAATCTCTCAGGAGAGTGGTACTCCCTGATCTGGAGACTGTGTGGCAGGTTATTCCATCTATTTGGCATGATTGTTGGCTCTTAGTTCCCAAAAATCTTAAAGTTCTCTCAAAATGGGAGATGCCCTATTCTTATGTAGGTAGGTATCTTGGTGCAAGTTGAGCATCATTGAAAATTATGTTGTGGTTACTTATAACAACCATGGAATTTGTTTGTTCTGCTTTGATTTAGAGGGGTTCCGTTTCCTCTTTTTCTACTATTTTCTTCATCTCCTCATCCCTAGCCTCCTCATGACTCATCCATGATGCAAGAGCCATTGGCTGCAAGTCTCCCAAATTCGCATTGGGGTCCCACACATTCAAGTCAGTTAAGGCAAGGTTGTGTAGGAAGAATTAAGATAATTTGGTGTTGTCTTCAAGGGTGCTCTTTTCACATAGTTCGATGAATTTTCTATAATCTTGGAATGGCATGGTCCCTTGTTGTGCCAATGCCTTGATTTGAAACTGCATCCCTTGACCTTTGAGGTATAGTGCATATGATTTGGATGGCAACCTGCATTGAAGTGCCTCCATGGAGAGCTTTCCATGGTGGCCAATTAGCTCTCCTTTTTTTGCAACTTCCTCCTCAACCATGTGTTTTTTTCCTGTAATTGTGTTCTTCTGGTGTGTTCTCTGTCTCTCAATTCACTCAACTCCTTGCCCATATCTAGGACTTTTTCTTCCATATGGCCCACATCTTCTACTTTCTTTGACTTAGCAATTTGCATCCAATGATGTTTCCTTCCTCTTTCTTTTTCAAGCTCAAAGAAGAGAGGGATTGCAAATTTTTTTGGTATTACTCTGCCTCCCTCATTGAACTTGTAGTAGGAGCTCAGATTTGGTTGTGGGCTAGGCTCTTGTAACTCTAAAAAATCTCCCTCAAATGTCTTTGGAGAAAATTACCCCTCCTATACCTATGGGGTTGCTTCCTTGCCTTCTTTTTGCCCCTGTTGTCTTTCCTGTAGCACTAACAATGTTTCCTGTGGCACTATTTGGGGATCTTGCAGTAGTGTTTGGGGATCCTGTAGCAGGAAATTTCCTTTCTGTTGGAGGGTCACATGTGCCTTGGTTTCCTTAGATGATGTTGACTCGGTGACAGGATTCTTGACATAGGTGATGGTATCCTTTGGGGTTTCTTGTGGTGTTGTGCCTTCCTCAACCTTCATTCCCAAGGGACTTAGCTCCTCCAGCTTGGTTGGTGATTCTTCAATTATGATGGGAGATTTTGTAGGTGTTTGTGGCTTCCCCTACTTGATCCTTGTGCTTCTTCTTGTACTAAAATAGAGGGGAGTCTGCCTGTGCCTTTTCCTCTTGGACTTGATGGGTGTGCTCAAGGCAACGAAGACAACAACTGCCTCCTTTTTAGTGGGTTCAAGAGACAATCTTGGAGATATGTCCCCTTCTGCAATATTTTTCTTAGGGTTGGTATTTGCCTTTTGTTCCTCCTCTTCTTCTTTTTCTTCTTCCTCTTCTGCTTCTTCGTCTTCCTTTGTTTTGTCTGTCTCTGCTTCCTATTTTTATTCTACTTCTTCTTCATCTTCATCTTCTTCCTCTTTTTCCTCTTCTTCCTCTTTAGCGTTAGAGGTAAGGGTCTCACCATGTTCAAGGACTTGGGCTTCAAGGAAGGCTTCTTTGTCCATGTCCCTAAATGTGGATCAAAGAACAAGAATTCTTAATTGGCTTAAGGCATCTTCCATTATTAGCTTGATGAGACCATGGTGTGGTAAATGATGGTGCTTCCCTTCTTTCACCTTCTCACTCATGTCTATAATGGATTTTAAAAGGAAATAAGGCACACTGAGCCTTTGGTTTATGGGTACTCTGTCTCTGAATCTAAACTCATGGAGGAGTCTGAATTGGTAGTCATCGACTACACTTAGTCTTCCATCACAAGAAATGTACTTAAGGATGTGGTAGCTCACCTCATCCCAAGGATAGGGAAGGTTATCCCTTCTGACCCCATTTTTGTCTTCAATTGTTTGTTCATCATTTAGGAAGAAGTTTTTCTTAGCAAAAGTGTTGCTAGCCCTGTCCTCTCTTCTCCATTGTATCCCTAGAGGAAGTGTGGTTACTCTACTGATCACATCAGGGTTGATTGTAATGGTAAACCCTCTCACCATAGTGGTAGCACTTGTTATCGCTTGAGGGTTTAGTTCCATGGCAAACTCATAGGCTATATCATCATCGTATCCCTTGAGCAACTAAAAAAAGCCTAACCAGTGATGCCTCCTAAAGATATCTACCATTGGGGGATGAAGGTGAATCCTTGATGTATCTGTGGGCTCTCTTCTATTGAATCCCCCTCCCATTTCTATTCTCTAGTTACAACTAAATGCAGGTGGTTTTGTAGTTGAGCTTCAGTATGGGTTTCAATGTGGCTGAGAGCTTAAAATTCTTAGTGGATGACTTTATACCATTTCTTATATCCACACAATTTCCTTATATTGTCCCCAAACTCTTTTTAATTCTCAAGCTCATTGTAATTTCTAGAAGATTGCAAAGCTTTTTTTTAGTTTTTTTTTTTTCATTTTTTTTGTTTTGTTTTTTGTTTTATTTTGTTTTGTTTTGATTTTTTTTTTTTTTTTTTTTTTTTTGTTTTATCAAAGAATGAACAAAGGAGAGATGGGCCACTTACTTCTTATTGTGATTCTTGGGATTGTGATAATTGACGACCAAATTGACCCTAGGCAACCCCTTGCCCCAAACACTTTTTAATTCTCAAGCTCACTGTAATTTCTAGAAGATTGCAAAGTTTTTTTTTTTTTTTAATCAAAGCATGAACAAAGGAGAGATGGGCCACTTACTTCTTATTGTGTTGCTTGGGATTACGATAATTGATGACCAATCTAACCCTATGCACCCCCTTTCAGAATTCCTATATGTTTCTGAATTTCCTATAACTTGTAGGATGGTTGGAGCAGGGTTCAACTTTTTGACGGCTTCACAAGTTGGTCCCTATCTCTTTGATTTCGAAATGGGCAACAAGTGCATGAGCGTTTTTCTGGCTGGTAGTGGTATGATATTTCCTAATTGGGACCATTAGCCCACCAATGGCGATCATGCACTTGCTCCTCGTAATTATCACCCACTCCCACATAGCTAAATTGACCACCTTTTTAAATGGTTCCCATTGATTTGACACTTCGACATGGCATGCTGACTGGAAGTTCACTTTTCATCACGAGCTGAGTTAATTGGCCACCTCCATCTTATAAAAATATATTTTTCGACATTTATACATTTTCCATCACATCATACTTGTGGAAAAGATGGGTGAGTTGCCATACCTATGCCTACCTTTGTTGATTGATGCATGTTGGAGGATTGGCCTTTTGTGCTGCTGCTCAAGGAAGTTTTCCTTTGCTCTCTTCTTGTGTATTTCTTCCTGCTTGTATAGCTGACTGCTTTTTGGTCCATGTGTGTAGGTGCTTGATATATATTTGTTGTGGTTGTTGCTGCTGTGGAGCTTTGGCTAGGAGAAAAGAGGTATTCAGGGATGATGGTGCTCCCTTTTGCTCTGGTTGGGAATAAAAATTAAAGTTTAGGTTGGTTGCAATGATGGCACAGGCTACTACAGGAGATCCTGTAGCTGCTACAGGAAATCTTGTAGCTTCCTTTTCTTCCATTTTTTCAATGATTTTTCTTAGAGGGAGGTTGGGTAGTGGTGTAGGGTTTGGAGAATGATGGAATGGATTTGATGGAGTAGTGAATGTTTGGGGAAAGGGAGGACATGTTCTCTGGTCATTTTTTCTTTTTTATGTTTTGGAAAATTTCCTGTGTTTTTTTAGTGAGACCAAGCTAGATATGGGTATGCTGACTTGGACAAGGGATGCATGGATGATGGGTGAGTGGTTTGATGAGGTGTCGGGTCCCTAATCAACCTAGAATAGGCTTGCCTAATGATTTTCCTATTGAGATCTCTTTCCTATAGCATTTCAGGACATCTTGTAGTGCTACAGGATCTTCTTGTAGGTGCTACAGGACATCCTGTAGCAAGCCAGAAAATGCAAAAAAAAAGAAACATTTTTGATGCCTGAAAATGGATATGAGTGGTAGGGAAATGGAAGGCATGGATGAGATGGAGTTGATGGAGGGAGAAATGAGATGAAATTGGGCATGATGTCCCTATAGCTCTACATCTTATACCTCCTTCAAAACCTACAAAATCACATAATTTATTAGTGGACTAGTTTGAGGTCCTTGCCATGGTATTTATTTATTTATTTTTTTGTCTGAAAGACACACAAGCTGCCTCAATAGAGGTTTTCATCCCGCCTGCCTGCCCTAGGCACCTAAACAGAGGTTTTCACCTAGGGATATTTCTATTTTTATTTTCTTTCACTCCTAAGTTGCCTCAAGGAGGTTTTCAACCTAAGATTTGGCCTCAGATGCCTCATAGAGGTTTTCACCCACGCCACTTATTATTTCCTTTTTCCTTTTTTTATTTTTCCCTGCTTTCACACAAATAAAAAAACAATCTTCAAGAATTGTGTGACTTGGAAGCTAAGACACTTCCAATCACATTTACCTCCTTACTAATGGTGTTGATGAACTCCTCCCTATGGTCTTTTATAAGAATTCAATTTTTATCCATTGAAAAGCAAGGGAATACCTTCCTCATCAATGGTCCTGATTTGAAAAACCCTATTGTCATGGCACTTCTCTATCAGGTATATTCATAACCACTTGGTCATCAATTTTCCATTGAATTCCTTGAACCTAGAGTCATATAGTAGAGCCCAATCTCCTTCTTGAAAAACCTTGTCTTTGATGTTCTTGTCATGCCAAACCTTCCTCTCTACTTGGATTTATCTAGTGCGTAGGAGCGCCTACATCCTGAACTCATCCAAACCATTTAGCTAGAGAAACCTCTCCTGTTGTGCCTTTGTAACATCCAAATCTAACTGTGTTGCCATTCTCAAGGTGTTGTACTCAAACTCAATGGAGAGTAGAGCCTTATTTCCATAGACCAATTCATAGGGGTGAAACTAGTGGTTGTCTTTTAGGTTGTATTATAGGCCCAAGTGGCCTCCACTAGTCTATCAGCCCAATCTTTTATGTTGCTGCTCATAACCTTGGTGAGGATGCCTTCCAATGCTCTTTTACTGGCCTCTACTTATCCATTGGCCTGAGGATGATAGGAAGTTGACTTCCTGTGTTTTATCCTATGTTGCCCCAACAAATTCTTGATTAGATGTGATGTGAATTAAGCTCCCTGATCCGTGACTAGTTCTCTATGGTACCCAAACTTGTATAATAAATTCTCCCTCAAGAACTCAACCTCTTTCTCCTTCATTGCTACTTTTACAACCTTGGTCTCAGCCCACTTTGTCAATAATCAATGCATACAATTATGTATTTTTTTCTGCCCTGATGGTGGATCAATGGGCCCAATGAAATCCATGCCCCACTTGTCAAATGGCTCTAGAGTCACTTGAGGTTGCAAGGACATTTCATCCTTGAGAATAGGTTTCCCCATTCTCTGGCATTGAACATATTAATTGGTGTATCTTCTTGCATCTTGGTGGAGAGTGGGCAAGTAGTAGCCAACTTGAAGTACCTTGAAATTTGTCCTCTTGGCTACAAAGTGACCTCCACACGGCCCATCATGACAGGCTAAAAGGATGTCAAAGACTTCCTCCTCCCTGACACATGTCCTCAAAATCTAAGCTAGGCCCAACTTGAAGAGATTGTCCCTAATCCAAGTGAATGGGGTGCTTTTCCTTACAATTCTGATCTTCTCCCTAGATGACAACTTTGGAGGGAACTTTGCAACAACTAGATAGTTGGCTTGTTAGCAAACCATGGAGAGAATACTGAAATAGAAAATAAATGCTCATTTGGAAGCTAATCATCAACCATTCCATCCTCTCCTGTAGGTAAAGAAAGTCTAAACAAAAAATCTGCAACTACATTTTCTCTACCTGACTTATCAATGATAGTTAAATCAAACTATTGTAATAAAAGAAACCATCTAGTAATTCTAACATTCACATCAGTTTTGTCCATTAAGTATTTGATAGCAACATGGTCAGTATGCACAAATGTTTGATAACCAATGATGTTGTGTTTGAATTTGTTCAGTGAGTGGACAACAACTAGGAGTTCCTTTTCGATCATAGTGTAGTTCAATTTAGCCTTGGACATATTTTTTCTTATGAATTAAATGACATAAGGAAACTTGTCATCTATATAGCCTAGAATTTATCCTATAGCTTTTTCAGATGCATCAACATGGATGTGAAAAGGAAGAGCCCAATTTGGGCCTCTAGGTATGGGTGTAGTAGTCAACTTGTTCTTCAAGATTTCTAGAGCCTCTTAGCAACTTTCTCACCATCAAAATTCAGAGTTCTTGGCCAGTAGTCTAAACAATGGTGAGGCTACTTTGTTGAAGTCCTTGATAAATCTCCTATGATATCCATCTAAGCCCAAGAAACTCCTAACATGCCTCTGCTTTTGAGGAGTAGGGACCCTTTTTATGATAGGAATTTTATTTGGGTCCACTTGTAGTCTTACTCGGGATATTAAGTGACCCAAAACAATCCTTGCATTCATCAATAATTCACACTTCTTGGGACTAAGTGATAGGTTCATTTAAATTCACTTATTTAATACTTTCCCTAAGTTAGAGAGATACTTCAGGAAATCACACCGATGGGGAGTGAAATTGACATCCATATAGATTTCTACAGATTCATGGACTAGCTCAGCAAAGATGCTCAGAACTGCCCTTTGAAAATTGGCAGGGGCATTACATAATCCAAAAGGAAGGTCCTTATAAGAAAAGGTACTCCAAGGACGGGAAGGTGGTTTTATCCCAGTCCTTTAGGTTGATCTAGATCTAATATAACCACTGAATCCATCCAGGAAAGAGAAGAACTTCTTCCTTGCAAGACCATCCAAGACTTGATCAATGAAAGGTAGAGGAAAATGGTCTTTCATAGTGGCTTTGTTTAGCTCTCTGTAGTCCACATAGATCCTCCACTTTCCATTCTTCTTTGGGACCGAAACTAGAGGGGACACCCTCTCACTATTTGAGATGGAGTAAATGAACCATGCATCCAACAACTTCTGTAATTCTTCTTTGACTATATCTTTGAGGGTTGGGTTCATTTTCCTTTGAGGTTGGCACACTGGTTTTCATCCTTCCTTAATGTAGATGTGGCGAGTAAACACCGAAGGATGCACTCCCTTCATTTCCTTATAGCTCCAGGCAAAAACATCCAAGTGCTCTCTCATCATGCTACACAACTTCTCTTCATGATGGGTTGAGAGAGAGGGGTTGATTTCCAATGTTTTATATGGACCAAATTCTATCATTTTGATATGAGCAGGACTTAAGTCAACTAGGCACAAATCAATCCAAGGGTTATCTTCATATTTCTTTAGGAGCTCATCAAGAGACATGGTGCTAGGGGGCTGGTTATGGAGGATTTGATCAATGAGGTCATCTTCATCAGGTTTCCCCCCTCCTATAATAACATCTAGGGTATATATTGGGTAGGATGTGGTATGGTATACTTTATGTTCCTCCTTCTCTTCCAACCATAAGGATAAGTCATGCTATAGGGATGGTTGAGTGGGAGGGTACAAGACCAACTGTTTAGACAATTGCCCATTCTTAATGGTCATGTTCCTAGCTCTGAAACTTATGTAAGCATCAACAGTGGCTAGTCATGGCCTTCCAAGGATGAGAGGATAACCATTGAATTTGGTCTTGGGCTGGAGAAATAAGAAGTCAGCAGAGTACTCCCAGGAATCAATAGAGACCATCATATCCTCAACAACTCCCTCGGGAGCTACTGTGGATCTGTCTGCAAGTTGCAATACAATTTTGGTCTTCCTTAAGGACCCTTGGAGATTATGTTTGAGCATAGTCTCCTTAGTCATCACATTAATGGAAGCCCCAAGATCAATCAAGGTGAAGGGAAAAAGATGCCATCAATGTACACATATACCATAGGACTTCCAAGGTTTAGATACTTTGGGCAAATCACTCTCCTCAGCATTAAGTCAGACAATTGTCCAATGACATTAATAGTAGGAGTGTCTTTCTTTCTCCTCCCTGGATGTTTGAAGAATTTATCCTTGATTATCTTGTTGTAGATGGGGACATCCTTGATGGCTTGGAGGAGTGGGATTTTAACACACAAGTTTTTCAATTCTCCTAGAATTTCAGTCTCTTCTAAGGTGTGTTGACTAGGATGGATCAATTTGTCAAGAAAAGGAGGTGGATTGGATTTAGGAACACTCTCTTCCTTTTCCTCTACAATCTCCTCAGGTGGAGATGGAGGTTGGCTATCTGGAAGCACTCTTCCAGACCCGAGGTTGATTTCTTGAATTTCCATAGCATAGGCAGGGTAGGATGTCTCTCCACTATAGACATGTTGCGCCTGTTTGTTGTTCGAGTTCAGATTTGATTGAGTAGACATCTGTGGTTGCTTAGGTGGAGAAGGATGAAGGAGTTGTGGTTGAGATTGAGGTGGAGGTAGTAAGGCTAGAGGTTGGTTGAATGGAGGCCTCCAACCTTGTGATGGGGTATTCCACTGAGGATGTGGGGGAGCATATGGATGAAATGACTGATTGGCAGGTTGGGAAGGGTATTAAGGTGCATAAGACCAAGGAGAAGGTGTGGACCATGAAGGATGGGCAGGAGAACACCAAGGGGGAAGGGATGCATTCTGATTGGGATTGTAGTAGTAGTAGGATGCCCCTTGCATGCTATGCTAGTATTGTCGAGGTCCTTGAGGCCTCCTTTGATTGATATAACATATTTGTTCAGCCCCACCTTCAACCCCTTGGTATACAACCTTCAATCTAGGTAGAGAAGGGAACTTATATTTGGAATGGATTTCCTCACAAGCCGAGTAGACCTCTATAACATTCAATGGACATTCATTTATAGGGTTCCTTCTAGTTCATTTAGGGTAAAATATAACTAAGGCTCTCTCTGCTTCCTCTTGCTTCCTCTTGATATGCATGGTATCCATTTCCAAAGAAAGGGTGCGCAACATTTCACTTTTAAATTCTTCCAACATGTTTCCAATTTCACTCTTGATAGATGTGTTGGAGGAAGAGGAATTGGCCAAAGCTTGATTAGCCCTACCCTTATTTTTGGCAGCCCTAGAATGGTTTTTGAAAACTATCTTGATATCATCATAAGATAGTTGATAAATGTCCCCTCTAGACAACATGTTTAGGGTTTCCATAATGTCCTCCTTGATTCCTCTAAGAAGGACTAACTTGAGTGATTCAGGATCAAGGATGCATCTGGCCCTTTTGTAACTAAGTTGGAACCTTTCCTCATAATCTTCCAAGGATTCATCATTTCCCAAGGTCATTCTAAATATTTCCTCTTTGGTGTTTTTGGACCTCCAATAATCCCTGTACTTATTGTTGAAGGCTTGCTGCATTCAAGGCTAGGTAGTGATGTTGTCCCCATGTAAACCCATGAACCAGTGCAAGGTTGCATCCTTAAGGGTGGATGGGAACAACTTCAACTTCTAGTTGTCAGAGGTATAATCATAAGTTTTGCAGATGATAACAAACTCAAACAAAAAGGTATCAGGGTCCTCTAAGGTTAAGCCATGGAAGTGAGGAATGACATAGGGGCTTATGTTTTTCATCCTAGCATCTCCATTAGTCTTTCTAATGGGAAAAGCACCCTCATTTCTATTTTCATTCCCATTCCTATTTTTAGCCATGGTGTAAGTGTGTGCAATGGTTTCTTCTTCTTCTTCCCCAATAGGCTGTTCAAATATATCTAGTTGTTCACCTAATGGGTCCTCTAGTTCCCCTGTAATCAACGAGACAAGCTGACAGCCACTGAAGAAGAAGGAAGGTTGATTATTTGATAGTGTGGGGGTATTTGGCAAGAATTTCCCTAAATTGTCTCTACTCCTACAAGGCATGAAATATTTTTTTCTTTTTATGTGTTTTTCAAAATTAATTTCAAAACAGAAAGGAAAGCAGAATAACATCTACCTACTGAATGAAAATTAGAAAGAAAAGTAGAAATTACATCTACATAGACACCTCCCTGGCAACGATGCCAAAAGTGATGAGCCTCAGTATTGCAATATGGATGCTGCAATTCCTAAGGCTACCAACTTTACTTTATCAACCCGAGGTTTCGTACAAACTTGGAGATGAAAATTCTATATACACAACAGATGCATCATTCTACTCATGTCACTTCTAAACTGGGGCGCTTGACCATTAGGGTTCTAGACTAGTCCTCTATTGATTAAAAGGAGTCTGACTATCGATAGTGAATGTAAAGCTAGTTCTAATGCAAGAATGCAAATGCTTGTCTATTCAGGAAATGAAAGTTGTCAAATGGTAAATGCTATGTAAGTCCATAAATCACCTAGCTGTGGAATGAGACAAATCACTTTGCAAAAAGGAAACTATGCTAATTTTGAAATTAATCATCTAACTATTAGGACTGCTTAGAAAGGGAAAGTTACTTTATCATCTCATAATTCACACATGCATGCATTAACTATCTCATTTACATCTGTAAAGAAGAAGAGTCTTTAAGTGCTAACTTCAGAAATATAAACGAAAATGTTATTTGTCCTTGCAGAAGGGAAAAGAATGGGAAGGCTAGTCTAGGTGGCACTCATGAGCATGGAATCCAAGCTTAGGGGTTAACCTACTCCTATACTAGGCTATCCTATCATTTCTGTCCAAAACATGGTCAAAACAGACTGCTACAGGAGATCCTATAGATGCTACAAGAAATTGCTATAGGATGTCCTGAACTACTACAAGAAGTTAGCTGAAGGGTTCTAGAGGGCAAGAATAGTGAGATGAGGTGTTGGAGGGGTGTATGGCAGTTGTAGAAGGTTTAGGTAAGGTGCACACTGCCGAAGGCTAAGCCCAACATTGCAAGGAGGTTGTATTTGCCTAAGGTGGTTGCTCATGGTGGCTAGAAAACAGAGGTTCGGTGTATGGGCTGGTATGCCTCGGAAGAAGGTGGAGAAGACTTAGGTGAAGCTGGTTGGATGAGTCCCTTCCTGCGGATCAACAATCCCTGCAACAAAACCTATTTCCCGTTTCATTTATGCATCACTACATGTCCACATGGAAAAGATGAATTGAATTTGAGGAAGTTGATCTATCTACTATTAAGGACTAGATCTATGATATGGACTGCTTTTTAAGCTACAACAAGCTTAAGAAAATAAGATAACAACTATAGGTGCTTCCAAGAAATCATAAATAATGATCTAGCTAAGAATGAAACCTAATATGTGCAGTGATCAAAAGACAACTCTGTTTTGGGGGTTGTGAGAGTGGGGTCATCTAGTTATAATCCCATGAGGGAGATGATGTAGGGGCCACTGTCACCACCTTTTTTGGTATAATTTCTCCACTAAACGACAACACCAATCTAGCTCTTCAAACCAATGGAAACAAGGTTGAACAACAATTTAAGTACTTGTTAAGCTAAAAAAAAAACACAAATAAACTTCAACAGCTAACTATCATTCTAAGCTAAGAATACAACTACAAAAAGAGGAATTTCTAAGCTAAGAATACATCTACAAAAAGAAGAACTTATGTTGCTAGGGTTGGGCCCTAACCCAAGAGCTTCATCCTCTGAGTCAACTCAGTGCTGGATCAAGGTAGAATTTCTCATTATCATCAAAATGTCAAGTATAACATAATAATAACAATCATAATGCTTCAACTCAAATGGCCTATTGGCTACAAAAAAAGAAATCGAATCCTAATGAGTCCCTTGGCTCTCTTATTTGTACAAAACTGGAGCTACAACTAGCTCCCTAGAAAATAGGGAGGCTTGGTTTCCTAACTTGAGAATAAATCTCCCTTGACCGTCACTAGCTTGGCTGCCAATGGACTCAACTTGCTTGGCTGCCAGTGACACCGAGTTGATGAGATATGGTGGAGGAATCTTTGAATGGTTTGAGGAGTCAAGGAGGGAGACTAACTCCTAAAATGTCTTTTGCTTGCTTACTGTCAATTCCTACACTTAGGTCAACCCAAAACTGCTCCAATTCCTGCATTTAACACACAGTAGGCCACATGACATAGTAACTCACCTTTACTCTTCTCACTAAGCAAAATTAACAAAATATGTAAATAAATGTGACAAAAGTCAATTTAATAAGCTGGAAAGTGGAATTGTGACCCATATAATTTACCTATTGATGAGCCTCATCACACATACCTACAATAATTTTATTAGAACATTAAATACAAAAATGGTAGTAGCATTCACCTCACCGACTGCCTCAACTGACCCTTGATTGTTGCACTGAGCATAGTTTTCAACTCTTGTGGGCATGATACATCTGGATGGAAATACCTATATTAAAATGGCTCACAATTTGCTGCCACGTATAAGATGTTGATGACTGGAAATTCAATTCAAGACTTCCACCTTTAGGATGGATTAATGTGCTATCTAGGACATCTTTATGTTCATTCAAGAGAGTGTGCCAAGTTTATTTGGAAGGCACATTACATCTAAGTCACATGACACTTTGGTGTGGAGAAGATAGTGGAAATAATGTAGAAGTATTTTTATTGGCCAAAACTTTTATAGGATGTTGGAAAATATATCAGATCTTGCACTTCCTGTGCCATCACCAAGCCAACAATTAAGAAGCAAGGCTTGTACACTCCTTTGGCTGCTCCTAACTAGCCTTGGGAATCTATCTCCATGGACAATATGTATGTCCTTCATTCTACCAAGCATGGTAATGACTGTATGTTTGTGATCATTGACATATTTTCTAAGATGGCCATATTGACTTCCTGCAAGAAGAGTATCATAGAAGAAGCCACTACCAAGCTCTTCCTTGAACGATTTTGGGTACATTTTGGGATCCAAAAAACCATTATATCATATCGGGATAGAATGTTCCTAAGTGCATTTTGGTCATGGCTAGACACCAAGCTCACCATTTCGACTGCATTCCACCCTACACTAATGGCTAGTCAAAGGCCATCAATAAGATGATAGTGCACATATTACACATGTACAACTCTAAGCATCCATGAACATGGGATGAGAGTTTCCCATTTGTGCAACACAACTACGACATATCTCTCCATAGCTGAAATGGCCACAACACCTTTCAAGTGGGCATAGGATTTCAACCATTGTGTTCCATTGATATTGCAATGCCTCTTGCAACTACACAAACATAATTTGCACATGTTCAATCTAAAACTAATAAGGCCATCAAGTTTATTGAACAAATTAAACACATCTACCAACAGGTTCATATATCCTGGATAAAGAAAATACTAAGTACAAACAACGTCATGATCAACATTCGGTGCCACATAAGTTTCAAGTGGGTGACAAGGTTTGGTTGCATTTGCATAAGGTATGCCTTGTCAGAGCCCATCAGAAGCCTTGACCACTCCGATATGGGCCTTACACCATCACCAAGGTTGTGGGTGACAAAAATTTCGAGCTAAGTATCCCCCCATTCCTTGGCCTGCACCGAATATTCATTGTGGATTGACTTTAGCCATACTTTCTACCATTGTTGGACACATGAAACATTATTAAGCAACTCACACCAATAGAGCTCAACCCAGATCACATTGAACAAGCCACAATTGATTGGATCATGGACACACAAATTAATAACACTCGCCAACATAGGATTCAACTGTCAAAGTGGCTCACCAGGGAGCAAGTTCAACATAAGTTTCCTCACCTAATGGAGGCACTCAACACAATGGGGACCATTGCTTCCTAAAGGGGGGAGGACTGATTCAAGTGAATATTGGTGGCCACTCGCCTATTCCACTTGTACCCCTATCATTGTTTTCTATCAAATTCATATTTTTCAGCACAATTTCCTATTTCGACAGTTTTCTCTTTTTCACAGTTTTTGGGCCCTAAACTTCCGAAGTTGTTTTGAGGCCCTAAACGACGTTTTTGGGGGAAATGGGAAAATGTGAGCCTTTGACTCACATTTGCATTTGAAATTTGTTTTCCTTAGATAGAAATTTCTAACAAGTTATTGTGCATGCCAAACACAGGTCGTATGCCAAAGTCATGACCCGAAGAAGTTGACATTCCAGCTAACCACATTGGGGCCCATACCTTTTGGTGCTTCATCTCCTAGGGTTAGGTTTCTGGATGTTTAGCATTTCTCATTGTTTCTCCATGATAAAAAGGCCTCTGAGCCTCATTATAACAGAGTTTATAAGGCATGTAGCCATCACATCTCTTCTTAGAGATAAGCTACCATCGCTTGAGCTAGTTTACTTTCATTCTGCATGTAAACAATTTTCAGCACTCGTTATTTATCAATTGAAGCTTATTTTTACTATATATTCGTGTTTGTATTTTAAATTTTTATTTAATTTTGTTTTTTCATAAATATGGATCATAGAGCTAGGTATTTTATACCATTTATGTTGAAACAATGGCATTGGCTCAAACAATCGAGTTGAGATCATCACACTATGGGGGATATTATTCTATGCTAGGTGGTTGTCCATAGTATTTATGGATGTCTATGGACACTCTTAAGTGGTCATAGATTGGGTGAAGATGAGATCTTCTTTTGAGACACCTTGGCACATTTACTAGATGAAACATATAATAGTGCTAATTGATTGCTTTCAAGATCTGACTTTTCCTCATACTTGTAGGGAGCAAAACAATGTTGCTAACACTTTATCGAAGGAAGGACAAAGCAATATGTTAAGGGAGATTTTCTCTGATTATTCCAATGGATTTTTATAAAGATCTAGAAAAATACATGTTGTATAGCAAGACTTTTTTTTAGATGTATTATGAGAGAGTAGGAAATTTTGAAGGTATAATTTTGACTTTTTGATTTTAAATAGGGGATGAAGGGACAATTTTGTTAAAAGATAGGATAATTGATATATATGTTTTGGTATAGATGGAAAGTTTTTATTTATAAATGTTGAATAGGACAAACAAAGAATATTTGGTTTTTTCTAAATGTTGACTGTGAATGTCCTAATACAGACAAATGATATATGGCATATATCATGACAATGATGCCTATGTAAACATATTTTATTACTAGAAGTTATTGGTTTTTTTCTTGTTGAAAAAAAAAACAACACCAATCGAGCTTTAGAAACTAAAATGAATGTGAATCCCATAATTGTGTTTTCAAGTAATTACATTCAATGTTACTAATCTGGTTTCAATGTACTTCAACAACAACAATAAACTAAATCAAATTTAATTCAATTCTTCACAAGTTCACTCTAGTATCAATAAACAATTATATTTAATCAACCAAAGGGGTCTTTTTTTACAAGGATTTTACATTAAGAAATCATAAATAAGTATAAAAATAATAATTCAACTTATTTATTCAATAAGATCACTTATTCTCACAATTTTAAGGAGTATTTATGGAAATAACTAAAGCAATTTATTTGTTTATTCTTACGGCGTGCTAACCATTTTACAACAATTAAAGTATCGTAGTTTCTCGAATGTACTTCGTCTAGATAAAGATATATATTTTTGTTTCTTTTTTGTTTAAATGTTGATGTCATAGTTCCAATTCGATATGCTTGATATTCCAATACCCATCTCTTGCCTGAACATTGTAGACTCACTGGTAAACCTCCCTACCTTCTCCTTGGGTACTCTTCATTCCCATGGACCCCAAAGATACAACGAATATGTACAAGAAATAGGTACACTAGCAAAGTAAAGGTGAGCTCTCAACTGAGAAGATTCCATCTCAATGGAACTTGATTCACACTAAACTCATAACATATCTCTTATTAGTCACTTAAAATAAAGTATCATTAGGAAACGCTTCCAGCAATAGGGTGCAAAAATGTGAGATTTTCATAAAATTCTCTTCCTTTTATAGAAGGTTTTGGTGGTTCCACTTGACTCCTCATGCAGAAATAAGTATTTTATTTAATTCAAAATTTTGATTATTCACCCTGTCATAATTTTACCAGGTCTTTCATGAAATTATTTTTCTTATTTTCTTTATGAAGAGCTAATTGTTCTCACCCACAAAGATTTACCTATTTCTTCTCTTAGTTTTCTCTTGATCTCAATTTATATTACTTATTTTTGTGATTAAGTGTTTAATCAGTTAGAGTCATCAGGTAGGTATCAAATTCTTGTTCGCAAATACTCCCTACTTTTTCTCAAGTTAAATCTTACTTGGAGATTTTTAATTTATGTTTCAGTGACATGAGAGTTCTCTTATAGAATTATTTTTCTCCATTTTTAAATTAGTTCTTTCTAATTTCATGCACACCTCCCCTTCTTATTGTGAATATTTATCAACCATTCATTGTCCATGTTTTATAATCTAGAGCTCATTCCTCCCCATGTTTTATGATATTTAAGAGTTTCCAAGTGGTTATTTTACTCTTGAGTTTTCCTAAGTGCGAGGGTGATTAGAAGGAATATTTCATTTATATCTTTAAGTTTAGCTTTATATTTGCACCTTTATTCTCCATCGCCAAACTTTAAATTTTCAATTAAGATTCACCTTAACTACCCCTTTTATTGATCTTATTTACTTTAGTGTTTTAATTCATGAACAATGACCATCAATTACCTTCTCTTTTGCTGATGCCAAGGGTTCCAAGTCCATTCTTCCCTTCAATAAATTCACCAGGTAGTTCCAAGGCTGTCACCTCATTTTTCCTTTAAACATCTGCGAGTAAAAAGGGGAACATAGGCATGACAGTGGAGGCCATTGTTAAGTCCAAGGTTGTTCTTTGTTGCAAGACTAATGGTGCTAAGGATCAAGGATTCTAGCTTGATGAACACCCCTCATTAATGCCTTGTGAATGACCGAATCTGTAGTCTAATTCTCATGACATCATGAGCTTCAAGGCAAAGGTGTCTTGAGATCTTTTATTCCAAGTCACGATGAGAGTGCTAGAGAGTTGAATTACAAATGTCCCACCCCTTCCATGAATTTTCAATATGCTCCCTACAACCTCATCACCCATGTGTGAAGCATTTTTCCAAGCACCTAACTTGTGCTTGCAATCATTAACATATTATCAATAATCATGATATCATATCATTTTCAAATTAAATTCTGGCATCAACAATAATCAAATGATCCAAATTAGAATTATTGACTCATCACATGCATGTGTCGCAAGGTGGTCTCCTACCACACTCAAACAACTATGAGTAACATTTGATGACAAAGATAGTCATCAAAATATATAAATATGATAAAACATCATTGAAATTATCAATAGCCATATGTAATATAACCATCAAAATAGTACAGATTGAAATCGAAATAAATACATCAATAATTGATGTCACATGAAATATAATAACTGGATCATCAAACTCTGATGTCCGCAAGGAATAATGTATATGTCATAATGTTTCCTCAAAGTCAAGATAATGTAAATCTCAAATCAATTAGAGTGGGGCACTACAATCGATGTTCTTAAAGTTGAGAAAACCATCCTCATCCTTAATCTGAGGAGAGGAGTGTAATGAAAAAAGTTCACACGTACAAGTTAAATACTCCATAACACTTGGATTATGAAGATGTACATTGAGAATACAACTATATATATAAAATGTATGAATGAGAATATGATGATGAGATTGTTACAAATGAGAGTCCACTTATATACCTAGGTAGGTTCCCCTTCATGAATGGTCATGTCGTTAGATACATGCCTCTTCAACACTAATCATTACTATGATTATTATTGATTTATATTATTTATATATCTTTTATTCATAAGATTGTCTTCCTCTTTAGAAAATCTTTGTCCTCAAAGATTATTGTTGACAAGGTGTATCATGTGTCTTTGTCTTGTATTCTATTTGTATCTTTAAAAGTTCTTTGATTTGTCTTCTTCGATGATACAATATGATAGGTCCTCTAAGTAATAAATAAAATTGTCCAACTGATAAAGGATATGAGCTTCCTAAATCATTATTTTGTGGAATTTTGCAATTATTTGATTGCTGGGATAAATTATTATCGTAAGGCCGTATTGTGCGGGAATCAATATGTTTTGAACACATGTCTGTTTTTTTAATGTTTTGAGAGATATAGATATTTTGACTGATTGAGATGTACGCTCTTGTGATTCTGATGACAACAAGTTGTTCTTGTAATTTAATTTTCCCTTATCTTGTGTGTAGAAATTTCCTGGTTTACTCCAGGTATTGATGTTGTTGAGTTGGCTACAAAATCTTCATTTGGATTTTTCTTCATTTGATCTACAACATCTGAATATGTTTTTAATTCAACTGGCTTGTCATCTTCTTGAGTTGTGATATTTACTGAATCAATATTTGTTCCTTTTTCTTCAACTTGGACTATTATGTCTTTAGACTTTGATACTTATTTCGTGATAAGTTCTTCTACTTTGTTTTTCAATGATTTCCTATCATTTTTAAGTTTCTTAATTTGAGTGAGTATACTCTGATTATGATTTTCAATATGTAAGAGTTCTTCATTTTCTTAGTTAACTTTATTTTTACATTCAATCTTATCATCTTTTAAACACTTGATTTGTTCTAATAAATTTTGATTAAAAAATTTTAAGTGCAAATTTTCTTCCTTTTTCTCTGATAGAATTTTGTTGAGTTTATTCTCGTTACTTTCCTTTTCTTGTTCTAATTTTTACTTCATAGTTTTATGCTTTCTTCTTTGTGCAAGTAGTTTCTGATTATGATCCTTGAAACGAAAATTTTCTTCATTTTTATTGGATACGAATTCTTCAAGCCCCTGCTTTTTTGAAATTGTTTCCTGAGTCTCTTGAGGAATCAATTTCGAAATATCCTTAAAGTATTATGATGAAGGCATTATCAATTATGACTTCATTGCCATGTCTTAGAAGGTGGTCATATTCTTCTTATAAGGAAACATAAAAAAAGTGCTCTATGTTTAACATGAACGTACTCAGTTCCTTAAACCAAGATAGATCGGAAATTATGTCAATATCATTGTTATACATAGATACAACAATGAATTGAGATATATATTCATATTGATCCATTTTCACTTTTAAATCATTAATTTCATACTCTTTCTCGCCAAAAATACTATGTTTCACCAATATTTGGCTCTGGAATTGATAGTTGATTTGCCAAATTAATATTGATGTAATTTTCTTTGTCGCTAATGTTGATAATGACATTAGTCGTTTTTCCTTGGATACTCCCATTTAATGTAAATAATCTGAAATTTGTAATTGGAAGACCCTTATTAGAGAATATTCTTTCATTTTTGAATAATTCATTCTTTTTTCTTTAGTGACCGACTCTATTTGTGTTTGCCGATAATTTCTCCAATGATATTTTGACCAAAGAGTTTATATATTCTTCATATGAGAAACCAAGTTCTTCAATATATATTTTTAAATATATATTGATAATAATGTGATCAAATTCTAATATCTTAATATTCATATAAATATCTTCATATATATCTTTTCTATATACTATTATATATAATATATATATATATATATATATATATATATTCCAGAGGAACCTAGTAGCCCTCCTAACATGTAGCTACTAGTAAACCTCTGGGGTCTATAGCCTGTCCTCCTTTGTAATGTCCCAAACTAGGAAAAATAGTGAATATAAAGTACATGCACTAAGTTATAGCAAAAAAATTATACATTTAAGAACATAATACACACATGCAAATATAGATAAGTGAACAAAAGAATAACAACCATAAATCTTAGCGATTTTATTAAATTTTCAACTGGACCTGAGTGCAATGGAATGGAATGATGAACCTGGGCTTACCATTGCATGCATGCAATATCTAGGTGAAAATCTAGTGAAAACTCCAACTGAAATGGCTCAATTTTCCCAATGCTATGCTGATAAAATTTGGTTGATGCTGCTAGAGGAAAACTATGAAATGACCCCTCAAAACTGCTCAAAACTTTTGAAAAATTAGGTAAAGGATCTTCACTCCCCAATAAAAAAAACCCAAAAATTGTCTGGGTTGATTTAAGCTAACCTAGAATACTTAAATTTGGACGAAATTCCTAGCTAAAAGGATTCTACATCCCACCAAGAATATTTGTTGTAAATTACCTCCAATTTCATCCCTCAACTGTTGGAATTACCCTTGAAAATTTTCTCTGGGAACGAGCAAGAAATCTTAGTTCAACTCCATAAAATCTCCACTTCAAACTTTGCGCTAAAGATGGGCCAGAAAAACCCCTATGCAAGCCCTAGAGACAAAAATTTGACCCTCCTGATAGATGTGGTCTTAACCTCTAAAAATATCCAAGAAAACTCATCCTCCACTAAAGAAATTCCCTGTAAATTCTCAAAACCAAAAACCACCAAATACATTCTCCACAAAACACCACAAATTCCTCAATTGCATCCTCGTGGAACTCGCAAAAGTTGGAAAATATTTGCAAATCTGTAACACTCTCCTCCCACATTTACCCAAGTTAACCGATCCGCTGGGATAAAAATGTGATGAGAGGCTAATACAACCTGATTCAACTCTCCATGTATGGTTAAGGAAGTAGAACCAACACAACACAACACAACGAATATGATCTTTTGCACATCCTACAGGAGCCAACCAACCCTTCAAGGTGATCAATCTTTGACACAACTTAATACTTCACTGCCCTAGAGCCTCAATCGCTCCCATCACGTGGGCATGCATGTGTCAGGGGCCCTCTAGTCACTCTCGCATCATGGGCATGCAAGTGACTGGGGTCTTTTTGAGCTAGTTCTGAGCCTCTAGCCTCAGATTTTGTGCCACCTTTTCAAGGCCAAGATTCATGCCACTGCCTAGAACTCCATGAAACCTTCAAGAATGAAAAGTAACATCGAGACAGTGATACAAATGAAAATATTTGAATAGAGACTTGACTGTATCCCTACTAGACATGACATGCATTTCGTCAAACATGTCACGAATATGAAATCTACAAGTCATAACAACATCTTTGAGCATAGGGGTCTCATACTTATCCGAGTATTGCTAAGAAGCATTGATGCCTTATCACATTAGGTACATTATCATCGATTAGGCCATATATTCAGTTTTCATTCATTTACAAATCAAAACATGATGAAAGACATACATCATTATTGTCATAAAATATACTCATACCCAACATATAAACAACAAAAATGATAGGGATACATCACCCATAATATGCCATATATGAACCAATACATTTGCTCATAAAATACCAAGGAAAGGAACCCTTATTAATGGATGAAAAAGCCAAGCGGGTACGGGACTTCCACGAACCACCTGACTATAGATTGATTGAACCAAATATTTCTTTCATACAATCACCTCCCTGCCATATTCGAAGCATGAATGTGGGACTCATAACCAAAACTCAACCAGGGCTTCCTGAGGCTACACAACCTCACCCTCATCAAAATAACTAGGATTTACTGCAATCCTCACTGGATCACGAGGCCAAAACAAGCATGGATGCCACCAAAGTTTCTCCACCTACATGGTGAGGAATTTTCCTATCTCCTAGTCTCCAAGATATAATGCAATCCACAATCTGATTCACGGATCACTAGGCCATAATTGAGACACCAGTCTCTGGGCTTTACCATATATCTCATCCCAAGATTCCTAGGACTGATGGAGAGCACCCACCTATAGGCTTTACTGTATATCCCTCCATTCACCGATTGAGAATTCCTAGGCTCACCTAGGTAACAAAAAATATGGTTTTACCGCAACCCATAGTCCAGTTCAGGGGTCACTAGGCTATGTGTTCTTTATTTCAGAGATCCATGTCACTCAATTTTGAATTCATCCGGAAATCCAGCTCAACCAAAAACATGAAAACCCATCACACCATGGTTATCCGGAAATGGAAAGGCAAGGTTGTAGAACATTGTCACACCTGGAAAAACACATGCCCATGAAAACAAGAGAACCAAGAACACACATGCATAACCATGTATGCCAAAAACTAGCGAGGAAATCACATATGCAAATTGATACCTGCAAATAATCCAGTCGTAGCTACTTGATTCTACTCTTCCTTGCTTGATCTTTTCATCCTCTTTCCTTCTTTTCTTTCCTTGATCCAATGTTGATGTGCTCCAAGAAAACTGTAAGTGTCCAAGAGTGAGAGAGAGAGAGAGAATAGAGAGAGAGCTCCAAAACTAAACTGACAAAAGGTACCAACTGATCCTCAGAAGCCTTTTTATTAATGAGGCCTCTATTTTCTTCAATTTTCCATTATTTTTTTCATTTTCCTTCTCACATGCAACCTATGACCTTTCACCTTCCTTTTGTCATAATTTCCTTTATTTTCATAAATAAATTACCAAAAATGTCATTTTTCCTTTCCAAAGCCTTTTCCATTTCCTTTTCCAATTTCCTTAGTCATAATAAACCAAATGAACACCCACATTAGGATGTTTTTGCCCAAAATTTAGCTTGGAATAAGTGTCCCATAATCGTGGTTATTATTTTTCCTTTATTAACTTTTATTACATGAAATTTTCACCAGGGATGTTACAGAACCCTCCTCATTGGGGGAACACCATCATTGGTGTTCAATGACACCTACAACCAACAAAATTGCTATAAGCAAAACGTAATGTCCATGGAGCTTTATAACTTAGCTCGATGAAGTATTTACAATGTTCAACCTGCTGAAAAGAAAACCAACATGACAACATAACAACATGACAACCATAATGACATGACACCCATACTGCTATTGGAGCTTTATAACACAGCTCATGGAATTATTTACATCCATATACATATGTTCATATACCAAAACATCACACCAAAGCATATATTAAAATCATTCGCTCAACCAACGAATAGACAAGGATACATAGCCCACATTTTATCTGCCATCTCCCATGTAGTTTCCTTGGGCCCAAAGCAGTTCCATTGCAATTTACCCTATTCTATTTCTCGGTTCCAAAGCATGATCATTTTTCTCTACAATATACACTAAGTTTCTGGCTAGAATTCTCCATCTGGCTCCACCTGCAATACAAACCAATCAATCGCATGATAAAGATCTTTAACACATTTCTTAAGAAATGACACATGGAAAACATCATGGAATTTCACTATTAGAGGCAGTGCAAGTCAATAGGCTATTGGCCCAATCCTTTCGAGAATCTTAAAAGGTCCACAAAACCAAGGTGCCATCTTGGCACATGATCAAATCCACAAGGAGATCTTCTTCGGGATGTGCAAGTACATCTATTCCTCAACTTGAAACTCTTTAAACAACTAGTTCTAGTCCGCATAAATTTTCTATTTGTCTTGTGTTATCTTCATATTATTCTTTATTACCTGTATTTCCTATTCCATTTCTACCAACATGTCCAGTCCAATCAACACCCTATTAACTAGATCACTCCAACTGATGGGAGTATTACAACTCCAACCATAAAATGCCTCAAACGAACTCATCCTCAAATATTCCTAATACCCATTGTTGTAAGAGAACTCAACCAGTGGAAGATACTCTTCCCACCGCCATTGTTGATGCATCACATACATCCTCAACATATCTTCCAATATCATGTTGACCCTCTCTATTTGTCTATCTGCCTACAGATGATAAGTTGTACAAAAGGCCAACTCCGTCCCTAAACCTGCAAACAACTCCTTCCAAAACTTTAAGTGAACTTAGCATCCCTTTCTGACACAATATTCTTTGGAACACCATACAATCTGACCATATCTATGATGAATACATGTGCTACATCACTAGTTGAATAAGTAGACTTCACTAGAATGAAGTGCGCTACCTTTGTCAACTTTCCTACCACAACCATGATGGAATCATGTTGTTTAGATGTCCTCAACAAACCTGTGATGAAATCCATGGAAATTGTTGAAAAGTGGGCAACAACAAATGCTAAATTTAGAATGTGCTAAAAATAGAATGTCTAAAAATAGAAGTTTGGCTAGTGAGGTCATTGGCCACCTTGGGTGAGAGGTGAAACTGCTAAAAATAGAATGTTCTAAAAATAGCGTTCGGGGTCCCTTCCTATTTATAGCAGTCCCTAGTCTATCTATAGGAAGTAAAACTAATCTTGGTCTTAATAGTAGTTGGAGATATTAATTAATTAATTCAATTGAGTTAATTATTTAAGGAAATTCAAATTTGAAGTCTTTGTGAGCATGCAAATGAGTTGTCCCACTGATTGAGGAATTGATCCTTAATTTCCTCCACTGATTGAGGGAATAAGTATGAGTTCTATAGTGAGAGAATAAATTGACTTAGTTCTAACTAGTCAAGTCCAGTTAGATTATTTTAACAAGTTGTTAAAATAATAAAATATTGTTTGTTAATGCTGCATGATGTGACAATCTATTATTTAATAATGAGGATTCACTCATGGATAACTATTGCATGTATTTCTGTCAAAGAACCCAGTTGAGATCAGATGAGGGACATTTACTATTAGATGCTTGGATCTTCCCATGGAATATTCCTTGCATGCATGAGGAACTAGTGTACTCAAGGATTGCGTAGTTGGCCCTATGGTTGACAACAGGTATGATTTAGGGGCAATTCACATATGTTTTGTAATTGGACCCTAATCAAAATTGTGCAAGGAAATAGGGGATTGATGGATGGTTGCCTACATATTGAGGCATAGTGTGTCTATCATCTTCATCTTTTGATTGCAAGAAGTACAGGATAGCTCTTGAGCTGATATTTTTTGTAAATAGAAGAGGATTTCACTTGATTGATAATACAGTGTTGGGGGTTTTATGCTATGCTTTCCTTAGTGATATATCTGTGTTATGTGTGATTATTTCCCTTGATCAGTTATATGTGTTTATGGTTGATGTTTCTCATGAAATCGATTTTGCTTCCACTTAATGTTTTTTAGATGTAAATCACGTGTTTTGCTTTAGTACATTGCATTACCAGTTTGATCTACAGGTGAAATTTCTACATGGTATCAAAGTTTAGTTAATCAAACAAGAATAATATACTAGCAGGAGAAATTCGAAGTTTATTATTCAGGATATAGATATCTAGTTCTCATCATAGTTCAGATTTCATCCAGATGGCCTTCACTGGATTGAGTCTTGAGTATGCCCTTGATGGCATCTCAGACTACATAGCTTGGAAGGATCGCATGGAGGAAGTATTGGAAGATAATGACATTAAGGAATTCATTGATCAAGATGTCCCTGTTGGTTGGATAAATCGATCTTGCAGACAAGGCCGATCTCCCTAGTATCAACAGATATCTAGCAACAAGCAGGACAAGAAAATCTACCTTTCTCTAAACATATTGTGATTCATTAATAAAAACTAAATAGGTGTTTAGACCCTACCTTAAGTCCAATGCTAGTTTGTGGCAGCCATGCTTCAACCGTCCGAAAGAGGTTCCTTTTGAGAACTTGTAATCACAAACAAGCACACATCAAATAACACCTGCATAGCTAATATAATAAATCATGTTCAGTATGGTGATCAAGGAATCCATAAAATAAACCATAAAACATAAACTTGATTGTATTAACTTTGAAATAGAAGAACTTTACAACCTTTGGTGCCTTGATGCTGTACAAGCTCTTCCCAGGGTCTGAAATAGGAATCTCCTCTACTTTGACAAGCCTCACACTCTTCCAAATGAGATCAAAGAGGTATGTAATCTCTCCTCACAAAAGCTCAATTAGGAAGACTAAGTTCCAACAACATTTCACCTCAAAAATATTCAGTTTTTAACCTCCCCAGTAACCATCCCTATACTTCAGTTTATAGTGCAAAGGAAGGAGGTTACAGGTCCACCTATGAAGGGATAGAATCCTCCTTTAAAGGGATAAGCTCCTCATATCAAGGGGTTAGCTCCTTAAGGTATGGGATGCATAAACCTTTAAGGAGTGAACTTGCCACCTCAAGATTCCCTCTAGAAGCTTCCAAAAATGACTCAAAGTGAGTTTTTAAGAATTTACTTGCGCCTTTTTAACTTTTACAGGGGTCTGCACCCATAACACAGAGACAGAACGGTCAGGTGTGCAAGGGACATGATCATTAGGTGCCGAACTGCAAGTAATGCTAAGAGAAAGTGCGGAACCAAATTTTTAGAGACTTTGAAGGGATTTCTCTTATTTTCAAGGCTTGATATGAAGAACTGAGGTTTAAGACTTGCAAAGGAGGAAAGTATGAGTGGTGATAGACTCACACAGATTGCAGAATGTCAAGGTGACAATTTTTGTGCAACAGATTGCCCCCTAAAGTGCGAAGTCTGTAATAGATGAGGATAGCATTTGTCATCTAAGAAGAGTGAAGTACTTTATCATTTCAAGGATCATCCTGTGGACACCCAGGTCGGAACCTGTAAAATTATTCAATACAAAATATTTATATGTGAACATATCATCGCTGAGGTAGGCATTTCCATACTCAGATCAAAACTAACTAGAAAACTATCTAAACTGCTCTAATACAGGAATGGTTATGTAATACATCATGAGTATAGACATATGTAGACACAGTATGGGAGCAACCATTTTTTTATGAATAATCCACTGTATAATGAATAACAAAATTCCTCGCAGCCTGGATAGTAGAAACTAGATCCAGGGTCTTGATTTCTGCTTCTCGAACTTGTACGATTCTATCCATGTGAATGAATGTGTCAAAGTCAAACATGGTAGAAACCACTTGATTACTAGTCAATGATGTGAACTATTAACAAGTGTGAGAGAAACCACCAGTAATGTCAATGGCTCTCAAAGTACTTATTACAATCCATGAAATATGAATAGATGAGCTGATGTCGAACATGTCATAGAATCCTTTGATCAAAGGTCAATGATGCAGCCTGTCGTCGAAGGCGAGAAACCTCCCATTAGGGCATGCAGACTCCAAGGTACTGACGATTTCTAGATCATCTTTCTAGATAATGAGCTGAAGTCGATAGAAAGTGATTTGTCGTAGGCAAACCCACAACACGAAATCATAGATCAAGTTTTGAAGAAATATATTTGGAAAGGAGTAACTCAGGGATGGTCAAAATGGATGACAGATATTTTGCAAATGAATGGTTTATTTGAACTGACCTCTTGAACACATAACAACACTGCAAATGGTTTGGTGACAATTGACCCAAAGCTAATACCCAGAAACCGGCTGAAGACTTTCAATATGGTTTGATTAACTGTTAGGCAAAGGATTTCCCAACCTAGGTGAAAAAAAAGTGTGGTGTTCAAGAGTGGTTCATTGCTTTTCTAAAACATAAAGTATAACAAATAAGTTCATTTTTCTCTCTTTTCTCCCACCATTTCTGGCAAGTACCTCTTTATTTTTGACAAGCTTGAGGAGGATAACATTTGCTTGGTTATAAGCTCATCCTTTAGATGAGTCCAACTTAGTTTAAAATTCGAACCCTAAGGAGTGGTTCATTCCTGTTTAAAATTGAACAGGTCCTTTACTGTTGAATTTTAACGAGTCCAGTATAGGAAAAACTCGGTGTTTTTCAATTTTAGGGAGTCAAAAGAAAAACTTAAGAAAACTCCATGGTTGTCCTTTTTCGTAAATTTGTGTCCCCCAAGCCCAAAAAAGTATAAAATAATACTTGAAAGAGTCGCTTGACCATTACAATCAAGGAGTTTTTTTCATAATTAGTGACTCTGACCTGAAAAAGTAAAAAAGTGATTGAAAACACATCATTTTATAACCAATATCGAACTTGAAATGACAAAAGTCCGGCAAACTTTTCATGTTTATATGGTCATAAAAGAGTTGTAAGTGGATCGTCTTTTTAATTCCGTTTTAACGAGTTTAAAAGGGAAAAACTCGACAATCTTTTCGTATTTTAGGAGTCAAAAAAGAGCTTAAAGAGGACTCCAATGTTTCGCTTTTTCGTAAATTTTGGAAGAGTCCAAAAAAGTGAAAAAGTATGCTCTTTGTTGAAAATGATCAATTCTTCCTGAAAATCCAATATTTTGCACAAAAACTCAAAACATTACTCATCCCTGTTTAAAATAAATAAAAATGCATTAGAAGTTACCTTTTTAAAGTGAAAAATAAATAAATTAAAAATTCATTTATTCAAAAAAACTTATAAAAGGGGCTTTTGTAAATTCATGTTAAACACACATGGGCATCAAGAGAAATATGAAAGATAAAACATGAGAGTACAATTTTTATTAACAAAAGATATACATTTATAGTACTGTGGTCTTTGGGTTTCACATCCCAAGGTCTCTTGGTCTCCTTTTGTCCATTCGGCTTCCACACTAACCCATTGAGGATTACGTGTCCAACATTCCCCCCCTTAATCCGAAGGGTATGTATGAGTCCCAGAAGAGAGTTGTAATACAAAGTGCAAATGCTGCAGCACTAGGCTGAATGTGCTCTTTGAAATGTTGTTAAAGGGCGGTGTTTGAGATGACCACCAACACTGGAATGCTTATTGATTTCCAGAACTCTCCAAACTGGCAAGAAGCTGAAGTCTTTTGCTAGAGGAAGTGCTCCTATTGATTTGAAGAGGGAAACCTTCAACCAATAAAGGGAGGTCTCACCCCGCATAAAAGGGAGAACTTCAATCTGAAAAGGGAAGTCTCAACCTGTGATGGTTTAAGGATGACCAACAACTCTAGAATGCTTAATGCAATTCCTAGAACTCTTCCAAAACTGGCAAGAAGCTAGAGTTTTCTGCTAGAGGAAGTGTTCTCAATTTTGTTCCTGGAATTCTTCCAAAACTGGCAAGGAGCTGAAGTCTTCTATTAGAGGAAGTGTCCCAGATTTCCAACTAAAGGCATGCTCAGGGGCATCTTTGTCTCTGCCTACAACTCTGAAACTAAAGTAGAAGGTTGTGGCTCAGGCTCGCTTGATGTGACTTTGAAGCTTGTAGATGACCATCATTTCCCCCCTTGTCAGATACAAGGTGAGATGATGGAGAAAACTCAACTGAAAGATTGTTCAATACTCTGGAACAAGTTCTGACATGTGATTGGAATATCTTCTTGGCTGTTGATGCCCATTTCCAAGAAGCAATCCATCCTAGATGAATTTTTGTTCTTGCAGGACGTTTGTTTTTGAAGCATTTGTTTGAAGAATGGGTTGTTTTAAGACAATGCTTACATGGATGAAGATCAAAACAATGATCTTTCAAATGGCCAACTCAATCACAGTGTTGGCATTTTACAAAATGTTGTTGTTGTTGTTGCTGTGGAAGAGGGGCAGAATCTGGAACAACTGGAGGTGAACTGTCAGTTGAACTGTCATGAATGAATCCAGCACTCTGAAAATGAATGGGCTTTGAGTAGTCTAGAATATGAAAGGACAAGTCCTTGTCATATCTAAGACCAGTTTTGTGCTTGTTGTGGACAAGCTATTCCTAAGGTCTAATGATGGGCTTGGGAAGTGTAGATTGGGTTTCTACCTCTGCATGTACAACTGCTGCTTTATTGGGCACTAGATCTGAATGAACTTCAACAATATTTTATTGTTGTTTATGGGAGTCTGCTTCATTGTTCTAAACAGAAACAGGTTTAGAATGACTCCTTCGTTTTAATTCTTCTTGCTGTAGCTGAGATTTGAGCTGTAAAAAATCAATTTTCTCTTGTGCATTTTGTAGACAGACCTGAATGTCTGTGAGAGAAACTTTGCTGACTTTTAATGTATCATGATTAATAGACAATATGAGAGTTTTGAGGAACTTTAATATTTCACTGGTTTTGGCCATTTTTTCTTCAATGTCAGATTTACACCTTCAAAAACTAAACAACTACTACTCAATGCAGAAAAGTAATATCACTCATAGTACACATCAATATCCTTTATAAATGTGTAGCAAATGATCAGTGTGCAACCAGCAAGCACCAATTACAAAAAAAGGACCAGCACTATGTTTTGACAATACATCCGACTAAACTTTTCTCCACAAACGACTACTTTTATTTGTCAAAACAATCACAACCTTTATATAGCCCACCAAACTCTTATGCAGCAGCCGAATCAAGGAATCAATGCATATATATGTAGACAGAAACTGTAATGAGTTTTAAATACAATGCCACACTGGAGCAACAGCAACTGCAAACTTGCTTGGATCCTTCAAATACTAGAAAGAGATGTCATAGTAGAAATACCAACAGTAAATTTCTTTATTAGATTATCCTCTGTGAGATCAAGAACTTCAGGATCAAATACCGATCCATAGTTGTATACAGACTGCACAATTCACTTGAAGCAAAAATCTCGAGGAACTTTACTTGTTTTCCCAGTGTCTTCCTTTGGAATCTATATTGACTGCAAAAACCGATGATTTCAAAGGTCCACGGTGCAATCTTTAATTTGCCTTGAGTTCAAATCACTTGAAGAAAATTTGTCAAGAAGCATTATTTTATTTCTTCGAATCCTAATGCTTCTGAAATACGAAAACCAATGATTTTGGTGCATGGACTGATATTCAAAACCTCGATTTTAAAGTTTTTGATTTGTCGTCAACCAAAAGTAAAATCCCCGTAAATCTCACAACTTTCTAGAGGCTTAAACAAATTCATTCTATACTCAAAAATTTATTTACAGCTGGTACATGGAAATGAGAATGAACTGGAACAACTTCCTTCCTTTATTTCTTTTACACTTAATATACAATACACACAAAGAGAGGGAACATATGAACCTGAGAACTTGCCACAATGAGACAGCCTTAGAATATTAATCAAAGATGAAGTTCAAAATAGCTGTTTGACCCAAAATTATTAGCTCCAATAAATGCTACGATATCACTGTTGAAAGAGGGATAAAGAGATCATGCTGGTCTCCCACAGTCCTACGCACAAGTTGGGTGATTAATACGCAGCCCATGGAATGAATAATTGTCCTGATAATAACACTGAATAGGACCCACAGTCATCACACTTAGCTCTGCTATCAGTACGCAGCTCATGTAATAAACAAACTCATCCAGCATTAAGATAAAGAAATGGGTACTCAAGCTGCCTTCAAGAAAGAGTAAATCATAATATTGTTTCTTCAATCTTCCACCATGATGAGAATAGCCACTCAAAACTCAGGCTCTAAATTGAACCATTTAACTGATGTATAAACAAGGGTTTGAATGCAAAAGAATGCACCATATACAGGTCACAACACCAACCAAAAAATCGTTTACACCACAACTTTTAATTCTCATTCATCAACAGGGTACTCGGTCAAGCACCAAAGTCGCAAGTCTCCATCTTCTCACATCTTCCTGATTCCCCCTGCGATGTGGCTATTGAGCTAATTTGTTTACCGAAATTAACACAAATATTTTTTATCAATCTTGGTTGGTAATAATTAGAGGCAAGTTCACTATATGTGAATATCAGATGTAATCAAACCTTGGAAGATAAGTTTTTCAAAAGTTAAATAAATACATATTACAATTCCAATTCAATTTGGTTGAAAAGAGGAAAAGATGAAATGGTTCTTAACTTAAGAAGTCCAATTCTTCCTCAATTACTACTTAATGAATCAGAGATTGAAACTAATAACTTAAGATGGATAAATCATTAATGAAAAAAGGCTCCTAACTTAAGAGACACTCGATATGTTTCATCATAATTCATTCACCTTAATGCCAAAAATACATAAGAAAACTACTTGCATGCAATCAAAGGAAACTAGTTACAATTCATCAAGTTTACAGAAGGAGTGCTCAACTTGAACACTTAGTTTTGATAAATTAATAAAATGATGAATAAGCTAATACCTAATGAAATCAATCACCATACATTAACCATAAATCAATCTAAAATAGAGCATGGAAACTAGTTCTACAATAACCAGATTACAGGAAATAAAACTAGTTTAAACAAGGAAGTGTACTTAGCTTGGAATGGGGGCCCTCCACCCTTGCTTTGTGTAGGAATATACATGGTAAGTTCCTCAGACAGAACACCAAAAGGACACCTCTCACAAACAGATCACAGATCAATACACCAGTATTTTGACGTGGTTAAAACCCTCAGAGAGGGAAACA
>APFE030931215.1:94391-116768 GCA_000404065.3 Pinus taeda | reverse complement strand
TGTCAATGTACCATTGATTTTCTTGACCTTCTGCATATAAAGCTATCCCACATCTTTCTGGTTGCAGTTCCTTCATTCTCCATGTTCTGGCGCTTGAGGTTTGTTCTTTCTGAGTTGTCTTCCAAAACCTGCTCCTGCATTCAGAATATTAATGACCAAATTTATTACAAATAGAACATTCAATTTCATTTTCAAGGGCGGAAAAGTTGTTATGGGTCCTTTTTGTGATTCCAGTCATACTTCTTTGTTTTTAAGCTTCTTTAGTCATGATTGTCTTATAGGAAACACATTGAGCTGCTTTGTGGCTAAAGTTATGGGAAGAGAAACATTGGCCATTGAAGAAACTCCTCCGATTATAAAATCTTCCTGTCAAATGCTTGTAGTTTCTATTGTCATCCATTCTTGAGGCAAATTGAGAAGATCTTACCTGTGGATGGTTGTAGCTTTTGTTCATCCTTAAGGTGGATTGTCCATGATTTACCTGGTAGTCTTTGTTTGTCCTTGATGTAATTCATCCCTGTTTTACCTGGTGATCTCCATTGAGCTTTTGCTCATTCCTCCTTGCTGCGTCGAGATAACTCTTTGAGGTGGATGCTTGAGATGCTTCTCCATTATACCCTAGACCAGTCTTGATTAGAGGAGAACGCTGTACATTGATAATTTCGTCCAGAGTTTTAGATCCTTTAAAAAAATTAAGATTAAGAGCCTTTGTTTTCTCAATTTCTTTTCTAAGGCCAACAATTTCACATTCCAACTTCTCAAGAAATTTTTCTTTTTCATCAAGTTGGAATTGCAGAGTATCAATGATCATATTCTTTTCTTCTAAACATGTTTTGAGTCTAGAAATCTCTTCATAAAAGCCATCCACATTTATATCATCCATGTAATCATCATCTTCAAAAGCCATTAAAATTTTATAATTATTACCTCGTTCATCTTCATCACTATTTGAAAATCCATCACTATCTTCATGAGTGTAATAGCTTTTATTGTTTGCATTCTATTTCTTGTTCCATCTAATAGATTCTTTCCCCTTGTCAATCTTATCCTTATGAGGACATTTGGCAGCATAGTGACTGACTTTTCCACAAGAAAATCATTTGAAAGGTAACTTACCTCGGAATCTTCTAGTACCCAGTTGAAGGTGTAGGAATTTACAGGGTAAGTTCCTCAGACAGAACACCAAAAGGACACCGCTCACAAACAGATCACAGATCAATACACCAGTATTTTCACGTGGTTAAAACCCTCAGAGGGGGAAACATTCCACGGCCTGTGCCAACGTGGCTTCTACAGGCAATTTATTAATAAAAGAATGAAAATTTACATAAGCTTCTCTCATGCACGGTGAACCTACAAATGACCCTCCATGCGCATTAAATAGAATTCATGGACCAATCGGGTGTCAAGCCACGGATCAAGTGTCAGTAATACCTAGGAGAGAATGAACCGTCAGATCACTACATATCGTGACCGTCGGATTGTAAGTTACAAATGTACATGTTAAAGAAACACACTTTACCTAACTCTATACTAGACCAAGTTATACTTAACTATGCCTACGTGTCGGAATATCCTAACGCTTTGCACACTTTGAAGAGTGATATCAGAAGCTCAAATTTAGTCACACATCCATATCATTGAACAACAAAATAGTAATAGAACAAGTCTTCAAATTAACTCTCCAATCCAAAAGTGTCTCAGCATGAAATTATAAAAAGTCAATACATAAGCCATCAAAGTCTTGGCTTTTAAATAGAAGTCTCATGAAACAAACTGATCTATAATCATTCAAACAAACCCATCTACGCCTATCCATCTATCTAAGTCAAATTCATCAATCCCATCCCAAGAGATATGGTCAATCCCATAGAATCTCAAAACTACCCTATTTCTATGGGATTTCTGAATGACTACTCATGATTGATTGGCACTAAATGGGCCTAATAAAGCTTGTTCTGTTCGAACTAAGCATAGTTGGCTTAGTCCTAGTTCCCAAGCTGTCCATCCATGCATCCAATTTGTGTCCAAGTGTCCTGCAACCATATCAACCATATAGCTATTACGAGAATTCCTGAACTTGTCAATTTTTGCACTTAAAACCAATTTTTCATAAAAACTTTAGAATTTGAAAAATTAAAATTAAATACATGAATGGATATAAAATACATCAAAATGGAATGGATAAAGTGAAAAATGGATGGAAAATAGATGGATTAGTAAGTTTCTTAGAGCAAAAACAAGACCAAAATCGAGGGCCAACAGTGGCTTTGCACGAAATTTCCTGGCCATCTTTGAAAATGGCTTTGCTATGAAAAATAACAACCACACCTCTTTCCACGGGGCAAAACACAGACAAAGCTTCCAGCGTAAATACTCAAAATTTCCACAAAATATAGAAAACCAAAGAGAAACTTCGCATTGATGCTTGTACTACAGACTCTGAATCATATCCAGAAAACATCCAAACATCGTTTTAGCTTCAAAAATCCATTTAACAAATGGATCCAAAGATGAACGCATTTGAGCTCGACAATACTTCGAAAATTATGCCTAGAAAAATCGTTTTTAAGGCGTATAATTAATTAAGACAGTACAATTTTACCGTGGAAGAAGCAAAGGCCAACGTAAATACCCCACATGGATCCATCTTTCCATGGCAGTAAAAACTGCCTCTGGTTTATTAGACTCGGGTTTCAGAAACGAAAATGTCTTATAAAGCCATGGGCCACTAACCTTCAAAGTCTGCGATCTCCATGATAGAAGGTGCTGGAATTCAATCTCCTTCAACGCACACTTCCAAATTATTCAAATGCAAATAACACTCAATGCAACACAGAGAATGAATAATGCAGAGAACAAATATAATGGCTTTTTTCAGACAACAAATCTTAGTGGAGCATTAGGATCCCTATGGACAGGACAGGTGCATAATAAGGAATAAAATGCTCAATTCTGACAAGTAGATAGGGCATTAATTAATGCTGTCAAGAAGGCTATTGGACTGGAAAAATCTGACCAATTTAGAGGCATATTTGACAGGTGTGGAAAATAACTTAGCAAGATTCATGCTGAGAGGTCAGATCCATAGGTGTGTGGCAAGGAAAATGGATAGATACCTTGTGAAATCTACTTAGTAATGAAATAGGTATGTATGCATATAGTAAAATGCTCTATAGGGTGGAAATTATGATCAATTCTGATTAGGAGAAAGGCATAACTGACATGTATATAGAGACCACAAAACAAGTGGCTCAAATTAGAGCAGGACCAGCAATTGCCCGCTTTGATACCATGTTAAACACACATGGGCAGCAAGAGAAATATGAAAGATAAAACATGAGAGTACAATTTTTATTAACAACAGATATACATTTATAGTACATTGTTGTGACCATTGGGTTTCACATCCCAAGGTCTCTTGGACTCCTTTTGTCCATTTGGCTTCCACACTAACCCATTGAGGATTAGGTGTCCAACAATTCATTTTTACCGTTTGACTTTAGAGTGAAAAGTAAGATCTTTTGAGTAAGAAACTTCCTGTGAAGATTGCGGAAAATCCGACCATTGGAATAAAAAATTGTCATCTCCAGGTAATCCACATCATCCCTATCTTGCATTTCAACCATTTAATTTTCATTTTAGGGCTTTAAAATTGATTTTTAAGGAAAATTTTGTTTAAAAATCCACTCGCGGGGGTCCGCAGGTGCAACATGCGGCCCGTACAGACCCTGACTTTTTTGTACAAAGGAAAAAGTTGAAGTCCCGCACCTATTGCTAAGGACGAGTGCAAACCTATGCACTATCTTTAACTAGTGGGTGCGGATGCCATGAAATAGGTTTTAAAATTTCAATTTTTTCCATTTCTGCCCAAATTTTTTTGAACTAAATATTTCTAATACACTTTTTTGCAATGTAGGATATAAAAAATGCTCATTTGGCGAGAACACAAGCACGAAGATGTGGATCTTGCCGCATTAATTCATCCACCTACAATACGGGCATTAAAAACACACGGACTATTTAAATTCTGGGCCATACCCTGCATGAGGGCTCAGGTAGACTTCTTGCAATGGCTAGTAGACAGGTGGAGCACACAGGACCAATGTTTCATGATTGGTGGCCATCGACTTGAAATTGAGCTAGAGGACATATATTTCTTGACTAGTTTTCCCAAGAGAGGTGAACAATTATCTCTTTTCGGGACTAGGCTAGGTGGCTAGTCTGTCGCTAGTCTTCGACTAGAGTTTTGCAATGACCAAACAGAGGACAAATGGATAGATATTAAAACTATCTTTCGTCCCGAACTTAAAGTGATTGCATTTACTATCACCAGACTATGTGGGAGTGCAACATTGCATGTAGCTACCAGATCCTAGATGCGAATGGAAGTAGACTGTTATCGAGGCACCATCTTCAACTGGTGCGAGGTTGTGTTGGCGAATGTGAAAGGCTAACTGACTAGAGAAAAGAATGGACAACTAAAAAAATTTGGATATGGTTTCTTGGTTGTGAGATTTGGTCTAGAGAGGGTCCCTATGTTGGTCCCACAGCAACTTTCCGTTGAGGCTGGACTTCCTCGAGAGCCTAGGATTATGCGTTGGGTTGCAGTCATGGCCCGTCATCTTGAGGAGGGTTCAGAGGTTGTCCGATTTCCACCTGAGTATTTTCATTGGTTGAGGAACCAACTTTTCATGATTCAGGATTTTCCATATGCTGGGATGGATTATCGTGGTGACCCAGACATGGCTCTTCCACCAGGAGAGCAATGGGATGATTCATGTAAAATAATTTTCAACACTTTCTAAATTTTTAACTAATTTATTTATTTATTTTTTTAAATCGTCCAAAACTGATATCATCAGGGATAGGATGATCACCTTTGTAGACTCATACGACATTTTATGTCCTTTTGTACTATCATTTTTTCCGATCATAAGGTGTTTCTCAACCTATGATTGAAGACGATGTATATTTGACGCACTTTTATGCTATGATATATCACTATTACTGGCTATCTTGTATAACATGTTATGGAATGTTTTTAAATTTACTATCTTGATTATTGCAAATGACTATTTAACATTCGAGTAGCAACTGCATCTACTAATGTATTTAAATATCTTGGAATATGCTGATAATCAATGTAGTCAAATTCACGTTCCAAGAGATGAACTCTCAAAAATAATCTTAATAACATTAGATTTCTAATGGCATAAACCCTATTAAGCTGTAATACAACAAGTTCAAAATCTAACCTAACAATCAAACTCCGAATCCCAAATGAGATGGACTTAGATAATAACTAGATTGTTGGACACAGATTTTCATTGATGTCAATATGGCAATATTCGAGGAGCAAACGGAGCCAAGAGGAGCAGACAGAACAGAGCCACCAGAGGAGCAGATGGAGACGAGAGGAGCTAACAGAGCATGAAGCACCACCAGCGGAGACATATATATATATATGCCATATATATGTCAAAGAAGAGGAGCATACACATCTATCGGGAGCCTATCAAGAGCGGAAAGGAGGATGCAAACAGAGCAAATAGAGCCATTGGAGTCATCAGAGAGCCATATTAGAGCAAGAGGAACGCTGCTTGTAATATATGCCAAAACAAAGCTATCGGAGCCATATTTATAGACCATACATATATTCAAAAGAAGAGGAGCAATGGAGCAGACAGAGTTATCATTAACACTATCGGAGGAGCCATATATATATATAACATATATATATGCCAAAGTAGAATAGATCCATGGGAGGCAGCAAACAAAACTATCAGAGCACAAACATATATATGTATGCATTTAACAGTCATCGGGATCCATATATGCCACAAACTCATATATCGGAGGCCAAAACTCATAAAACTCATGTACACAGGGCTATATGCACTATCGGCGGTAAACACATATATAGACAGGGCTATATACACTATCAGCGGAGAGAAAGCCCATAGATATGTGCTTAACACTATTGAAGGAACATATGGAGGCCAAGGCATGCACATATGGCATTTACACAATCGGAGCGGGCATATGGGTAAATATCGGCGATAGTGCTAATCGACGGTTTAGCTATGCGCCATCACCCCAAACCCCCAATAGCGATACATATATATGTGGACCCGACAGGGATATTAACTTATGTTTATTGTTATATCGTATCCATCACTATATCGCAAGCCGTAAAGACCCTGCCACATGAAAGCGCCGATTGCGACAATATACGCGGACCCGATGGCATATCACAGTTTGATTGAATGTTAAATCGCATCAACAGTAATCGCATATGTTATAAAGTCTCCCCATACCCGATCGCCGATAGCAATGAAAACTGTGGACCTGACGGAGGCATTAAAAACAGTCTATAATAATATCGCGTCCATCGCTATATTGCATATGTTATGAAACCTTGCCACACCCAAGCGCTGATTGCGATTTAAGCTTAGACCTGATGCAAAAATAAATAAAAGTGTAATGCACCTAAAGTCCGCCCTTCAGTCCTTTTTTTACTGTTTTTCTCATATTCTCTGTATAATGGAATTTTGTCTTGCGCGGGGTGTTTTAAGTCGAAAGGCTTACGATGGTTGTTTCGATGGTTCAAAAGGTTGAACGTCAGTTGAAAGGGATAAATAATGTCGATTGTGATTGCGATTGGGACGTGGTTGTCCATTAAACAATGCTAAATTTGTGTATACCTACTATCATTGTTAAAGGAGCGTTGTTACAGTCGTAACCAGTAAAATGTGTTCTCCATGGAGTTTGGGACCTCACAAATGAATCTACGTGTCCTAAGAAATTCAATGAATTTGCACAGCACAGAGGAAGCTGCAATGACTGAGAAGGTCGAGTGAGGAGGAAGCCAAAGAGCCAACAAGTAAGTGGAAACGAATGGACAAAGGCATGAGAGTGTATAAAATAGTAAAAACAGAGAATTGTTGTTGTTGTTGTGATGGTGAAGACCCAGATGGTGAGGTAGTAGAAGCAGCAGAAGCAGCGGAGGTTGTAGAGGTAGCAGAAGCAATAGAGGCAGGAGAGTAGGAGTGAGAGAGCCTCAACTGAAGAGAGTGTAACAACATACCAGTTTATACCAAGGTTGGGTTGGAGCCCAAGAGGTTGGAGCCTCAGAATTGAACAGGACTGAAGTCATTGGGGTTGGTTCTCCTAAGTGCAGAACCACTGCAAGACAGAGTTGGTGCTCCGGAGGTTGGAGCCTCACTGAAGTCCAAGTTGGAGCTTGGAAACAATTCATAATTAGATTTATACTGATATTGTATTTATTGCACTGCCTTGAGTTTTAATACAAGCATTAATTCCAACTATTGATTTTTGTGTTCTGTGTAAACATATACATATCTATATATGGTTTTGGCAATCACTAGAACAATTAAAAAATAATAAGAAATACTGATTCACCCCCCCTCTCAGTATTTCCAACAATTGGTATCAATGCAGGCTTCTTCATACTAGCCTAACAACTTGAAGAAGGATTCACAACCATGATGAGAAATCACGAAGCATCAGGAAGACCTCCTTTGTTCGATGGCACTAGCTTTGGTTTCTGGAAGAAAAGAATGACCTACTACTTAATGTCCCTTGGACCTGAAGTCTGGCATTTTGTTTAAAATGAATACAAAATGACTACCACTCTTCCAAAATACCAAGACGAAAGGAAAGCCTACATCACAAATGCAAAGGCCATGAACTCCATCACTAGGGAATCACTGATTCTAAGTTTACAAAAATCATGCATTGTACATCTGCCAAAGAAATGTGGGAGAAGCTATTTAGCTTGTACGATGGAGACTCAAAAGTAAAAAAGGAAAAACTTCAAACTCACCAAAGACAATTTGAAAGTTTGAGGATGGAAGATGAAGAAGACATTACAGCATACCTCCTCCGAGTATCTGAAGTGGTAAATTCCCTGAAAGGATTGGACGAAAAATTTGAAGAAAGTACCATTGTTCAAAAGGTATTAAGGTCTCTTCCAGACATATTTGACTCCAAAATAAGTGCTATAGAAGAAGCAAAGGATCTAGATACCCTCAAAATGGATGAACTCCATGGAATTCTCACTGCCTATAAAATGAGGAAAGGTGGCCCAAGCTATAAAGATGCAGCATTCAAGGCCTCAAAGTCAAAGAAGGGGAAAGAAAGTAATGGCTGTAGTGATGAGTCAAATGTGGAATCCGAATTGGCTCAATTTGTACAAAAACTGAAGAGAGGATCTAAGCTTAAAGGCAAGTATCCTCTTATCTGTTTTAAATGTGGTAAAATAGGTCATTATGCAGTAAAATGTCCTCATAAACATGACAGTGATGATGAAGGAAATTCTAAAAGAATGACACACAAAAAGAAAGGGTTCAATAAGAAAAACTTCTTCTCCAAGCAAGATGAGTCTAATGAGGATGAGTTTATGATCATCAAAAAGAAATCAGATGAGGAAAGTGATCATGATGAAAGCCAAGAAGCATTATTCATGGCACTCGCAGATGATGATGACTCAAGGCTGGAAGGAAATGTAGATGAACTGTTAATAAGCGCCATTAAAGAAAATGAGAAAATATGGAACAAGATCATTTCTCTCAAAGTGGAAAACAAGGAAATAAGGAGAGAAGATCTCTTTGAAGCAAAGCTTAAAGAAAAAGAAGAGACTTGTGAAGAATGTGAGGCCGAAATAATGTCTTTGAGGAAGGAGTTGGAACAAATTAAAAAGGGATGTAAAAGCTCTCAAATACTCGAGACTATTCTGAAAAATCAAAAACCTCAACATGACAAGTCTGGAATAGGTTTCAAAGGAGAATCCTCAAGCACTAAGAGTAGTGCGAAAATCTATGCCGATGCACTTTCCTGCAATCCAAAAGATGAAAAAGTATGTTATCAAAAGTGCATCCCCGATCCCAAGAATAAAGAGAGAATTACTCCAAAGAAGAATGTGGAGTCGAATCAAGGATACTACAACAAATACAAACCTGTACTCCAGCAAGGGTCCATCGCAAATCCAAAGAACGAGGGAGGAGAAATTCCCAGGATGGAAATCGACTCAAATCGTGGTTGCTTCAACAAGTACAAAACCATCTTTCTTGGACACTACTTTCATTGTAAAAACTTCGGTTACCAAGCCAGACATTGTATGGCTCGCAGAAGTGAAAAGACAAATCTAAAGGACCGAATAATCAACTCATATGCCCCCAAAAGGCAGGGACAAATCAAAACGTTCAATTCATTTGATCCCTTGACCAAATTTGATATGATTTGCTCTTTCTGCTACAATAATGGACATATGAACAAGACTGCCCACTCAAAGGAAGAAAGACGAGTAGCAAGAACTCCAACATGGACAAATGTGACCTGGCTCTATATGCTCAAAATAATGAAAACCAGTGGTTTGTAGATAGTGGGTGCTCCAGACACATGAAAGGAGACAGAAGGAAGTTTGTCTCACTAAGAAAAAAGGAAGGGAATGTGTCCTTTGGAAGCAGATCAGGCAGAATTGCAGGAAAAGGAACAGTTACTTTGATCAATGGAAAAGGAAAAGCTCAAGATGCTCTGCTAGTTGACGGACTCAAACACAACCTCCTGAGTGTCAGCCAAATCTGTGATCAAGGACATAAGGTTGTTTTCAGCACCAAAGACTATTAAATAAGGAACTATGCCTTAGGGAAACTTGTGGTAAAATGGGTGAGAACACCAAACAACATTTACATACTGAACAAGATTCAAGAAAATAAATTCTACTTGATTCAGAAAGATGAGAGTTGGTTGTGGCACAAGCGACTTGGACATACAAGCTTCGAAAATATGATCAATATCAGCAAAATCAAATCTATACGAGACATCCCAAGGCTGTTCAAACCAAATCAAGCAGTGTGTGGTCCATGTCAACATGGAAAGCAGACCAGAACTAGCCATAAGACAAAGGAACACTGTACATTGAAGCCCTTGGAGATCATCCATGCTGATGTGTGTGGGCCAACTAGAAATCAAGCACTCCAAGGAGAAAGGTACTTTGTGTTATTTGTTGATGATTATACTAGAATGGTGTGGATATACTTCATAAAGTATAAATCTGAAACTTTTGAGTGTTTTAAGAATCTAAAAGCCCTTGTAGAAAATGAAAAAGATTCAAAAAATTAAGTGTCTCAAAATAGACAGAAGAGGAGAATTCACATCAAATGAGTTTAGTGAGTCCTGTAACATTCATGGAATTAAAAGAGAATTCTCGGCTGCCAGAACACCTTAGCAAAATGAGGTAGTTGAAAGAAGAAACCGAACAGTCCAAGAAATGGCAAGAACTATGCTATTAGCAGCAGACTTATAGCCTAGATTCTGGAGAGAAGCAGTAGGGACAACTGTCTATACATTGAATCAAACTCAATTAAGACCCAATTGTGAAAAAACTCCTTATGAGCTATGGAAAGGAAGACCTGCTTCAGTGAAGTACTTCAAGATCTTTGGAAGCAAGTGCTTCATAAAAATAAATGATGGGTCACCCATAAAATTTGATTCTCGGGTTGATGAAGGGATATTTCTTGGATACTCTACATGAAGCAAGGCTTACAAGTGCTACAATTATCGACTGAAGAAAATAGTGGAAAGAATTAGTGTAAAGGTTGATGAAGATCTTCCAGAAAAGGAAATTGAAGAACATGAAGATGACTCTCTCATTGAAGAAGAAGAAACTAAAGAAGAAGAAATAGATGAGGAAGAAGAAGAAGAAGAGGAAAGAGAACCACCTAATACCCCTTCAAAGATGAAGTATGTCCAAAGACATCATCCAAAAGAGCGGATCATTGGAGATAAAGATGAAGGTATGTAGACCCGAAGAAGGATAACAATCACATCTAAGAGAAAAGTCATTGCCCTCCTATCTATGATAGAACCAGAGACATTTGCAGAAGCAAGTAAGGGTCCTCATTGGGTAAAAGCCATGGAAGAATAAATGTCCCAAATTGAGAAGAACAAGACATGGGAGCTGGTACCTCGTCCAAAGGACAAAAACATAATAGGAAGCAAATGGGTGTTCAAAAATAAAATGAATGAGGAAGGACATGTTATCAAGAAAAAGGCAAGACTTGTCTGTAAAGGCTATTTACAAATTGAAGGAATCAACTTTGAAGAGACATTTGCACCAGTGGACCATATGGAAGCTATCAGGATATTCTTAGCATTTTCTTGCTCAAGAGGATTTAAAAACTCTCAAATGGACGTGAAATCAACATTTCTAAATGGGGAACTCAAAGAGGAAGTCTACATGGAGCATCCAGAAGGTTTTGATCTGACAGCAGGAAAGGACCTAGTCTATAAGTTGAAAAAGGCTTTATATGGATTGAAACAAGCTCCTAGAGATTGGTATGCAAGATTGGATCACTACCTACAACAACAAGGCTTCAAAAAGGGAGTGGTTGGAAGTAATATATACATAAAGACAGATCAAGGTAAGTTACTAGCTGCTCTTGTTTATGTCGATGATCTGATTTTTGCTAGTAATAATGATGAAATGAGCCATGAATTTTCTCAAAACATGTCAAAAGAGTTTGAGATGTCAATGATAGGAGAGCTGTCCCACTTCCTTGGACCTCAAATATCTCAAACCAGAGCAGGATTGTGTATATCTCAAACCAAATATCTACAAGACATGCTCAAAAAATATGGAATGGAGGATTGTGCACACATGAGCACACCTATGACCACAAACTACAAACTGAGCAAAGATGATGACTCCCCTCTAGTAGATGCAACTCATTACAGGTCAATGATTGGAGCCCTTCTATACTTAACAACTACATGACCAGACATAATGCAAGTAGTAGGAATGGTGGGAAGATTTCAATCTGCTCCCCAAACAATCCCATTTATTAGCTGTAAAAATAATTCTCAGATATCTAAAGGGAACTTTTGATTTCGGTCTTTAGTACCCAAAGAACTCAACACTGACTATAATTGCATACAACGATGCTGATTGGGCTGGAAGTATAGATGATCGGAAAAGTACTAGTGGAAGTGCATTCTTCCTATGAGACTGTTTGGTATCCTGGCTCAGCAAAAAACAGTCATCCATATCGTTATCCACAGCCGAAGCCGAGTATATTGCTGCAGCAGACTGTTGTACTCAGATACTATGGATGAAGGAAGCTCTAAAAGATCTCAACATATGTACAGATCAACCAATTACTATTTATTGTGACAACACAAGTGCTATCAATCTTAGCAAAAATCCAGTGATGCACTTAAGAACCAAACACATACCGATCAAGTATCATTTCCTCCGTGAGCAAGTAGCTGAACAAAACATTGTCCTGGAATATATTAGTACTAAGGAGCAGATAGCTAATATTTTCACAAAACCTCTTCCTCGAGAAGCATTTGAACATCTGCGTCAAAAGATGGGGGTTATTTCTTTATCATCACTCAAGTTCATTCATAAAGATGCAGCAGGACAGGGGGAGTAGTATGACAGAGGGAGTCCATATACGTTCCTTTGCCACTGATGTCAAAGGGGGAGAGAGCAGAAGAATATTGCCATCAATAACAAAGGGGGAGATTGTTGGACACAGATTGTCATTGATGTCAATATGGCAATATTCGAGGAGCAAACGGAGCCAAGAGGAGAAGACAGAATAGATCCACTAGAGGAGCAGATGGAGACAAGAGGAGCTAACAAAGCACGAACCACCACCAGTAGAGACATATATATATATCTTCCATATATATGTCAAAGAAGAGGAGCATACACAGTTATCGGGAGCCTATTGGGAGCAGAAAGGAGGATGCAAACAGAGCCATCAGAGTCATCGAAGAGCCATATCAGAGCAAGAGGAAAATTGCTTGTAATATATGCCAAAACAGAGCTATCAGAACCATATTTATAGACCATACATATATTCCAAAGAAGAGGAGCAATGGAGCAGACATAGTTATCATTAACACTATCGGAGGAGCTATATATATATAACATATATATATGCCAAAGTAGAACAAAGCCATGGGAGGTAGAAAATAGAACTATCGAAGCATAAACATATATATGCATGCATTTAACAGCCATCGGGAGCCATATATGCCACAAACTCATATCTCGGAGGCCAAAACTCATAAAACTCATGTATACAGGGCTATATGCACTATCGGCAGTAAACACATATATAGACAGGGCTATATACACTATCGGTGAAGAGAAAGCCCATAGATATGTGCTTAACACTATCGGAGGTGCAAACAGAGGCCAAGGCATACACATATGGCGTTTACACTATCGGAGCGGGCATACATGTAAATATCGGCAAAAGTGCTAATCGGTGGTTCGACTATGCGCCATCACCCCAAACCCCCAATAAAGATACATATATATGTGGACCCAATAGGGATATTAACTTCTGTTTATTGTTATATCACATCCGTCACTATATCGCAAGCCGTAAAGACCCTGCCACATGAAAGCGTCGATTGTGATAATATACGCGGACCCAATGGCATATCACAGTTTGATTGAATGCTATATCACATCCGTGGTAATCGCATATGTTATAAAGTCTCCCCATACCCGATCACCGATAGCGATGAAAGCTGCGGACCCAACAGAGGCATTAAAAACTGTCTATAATAATATCGCGTCCGTCGCTATATCACATATGTTATGAAGCCTTGCCACACCCAAGCACCGATTGCAATTTAAGCTCGGACCCGATGCAGAAATAAATATGAGTGTAAGGCACCCTGAAGTCTGCCCTTCAGTCCTTTTTTTACTGCTTTTTCTCATATTCTTTGTATAATGGAAATTTGGCTTGCGTGGGGTGTTTTAAGCCGAAAGGCTTACGATGGCTGTTTCGATGGTTCAGAAGGCTGAACGTCAGTTGAAAGGGTTAAAATAATGTCGATTGTGATTGCAATTGGGACGTGGCTGTCCGTTAAACTATGTCGAATCTATGTATACCTGATATCATTGTTAAAGGATCGTTGTTACAGTCGTAACCAATAAAATGTGTTCCCCATGGAGTTTTGGACCTCACAAATGAATCTACATGTCCTCAGAAATTCAGTGAACTTGCACAGCACAGAGGAAGCCGTAGTGACTGAGAAGGTCAAGTGAGGAGTAAGCCAAAGAGCCAGCAAGTAAGCAAAAATGAATGGACAAAGGCATGAGAGTGTATAAAACAGTAAAAATAGAGAACTATTGTTGCTGTTGTGATGGTGAAGATCCAGAGGGTGAGGTAGTAGAAGTAGCAGAGGCAAAAGAGGCAGCAAAAGTAGTGGAGGCTGTAGAGGAAGCAGAAGTAGCAGAGGCAGGAGAGTAGGAGTGAGAGAACCTTAGCTAAAGAGAGTGTAACAAAATACCAGTTTATACCAAGGTTGGGTTGGACCCCAAGAGGTTGGAGCCTCACTGAAGTCCAAGCTGGAGCTTGGAAACAATTCATAATTAGATTTATACTTATATTGTATTTATTGCACTGTCTTGATTTTTAATAAAAACATTAATTCCAGCTGTTGATTTTTGTGTTCTGTGTATACATATACATATCTATATATGGTTTTGGCAATCACTAGAACAATTAAAAAATAATAATAAATACTGATTTACCCCCCCTCACCTCTTAGTATTTACAACAATTGGTATCAAAGCAGGCTTCTTCATACTAGCCTAACAGCTTGAAGAAGGATCCGTAGCCATGATGAGAAATCACGAAGCATCAGGAAGACCTCCTTTGTTTGATGGCACTAACTTTGGTTTCTGGAAGAAAAGAATGACCTAGTGCTTAATGTCCCTTGGACCTGAAGTCTGGCATTTTGTTCAAAATGAATACAAAATGACTACCACTCTTCCAGCAGACCAAGATGAGAGGAAAGCCTACATCACAAATGCAAAGGCTATGAACTCCATCACTAGTGGAATCACTGATTCTGAGTTTACAAAAATCATGCACTGTACATCTGCCAAAGAAATGTGGGAGAAGCTAGTTAGTTTGTACGATGGAGACTCAAAAGTAAAAAAGGCAAAACTTCAAACTCACCAAAGACAATTTGAAAGTTTGAGGATGGAAGATGAAGAAGACATTGCAACATACCTCCTCCAAGTATCTAAAGTGGTAAATTCCTTGAAAATATTGGACGAAAAAGTTGAAGAAAGTACCATTGTTCAAAAGGTATTAAGCTCTCTTCTAGATAGATTTGACTCCAAAATAAGGGCTATAGAAGAAGCAAAGGATCTAGATACCCTCAAAATGGATGAACTCCATGGAATTATCACTGCCTATGAAATGAGGAAAGGTGGCCCAAGCTCCAAATATGTAGCATTCAAGGCCTCAAAGTTAAAGAAGGGGAAAGAAAGTAATGACTGTAGTGATGAGTCATATGTGGAATCCGAATTGGCTCAATTTGTACGAAAACTGAAGAGCGGATCTAAGCTTAAAGGCAAGTATCCTCTTATCTGTTTTAAATGTGGTAAAATAGGTCATTATGCAGCAAAATGTCCTCATAAACATGACAGTGATGATGAAGGAAATTCTAAAAGAATGGCACACAAAAAGAAAGGGTTCAATAAGAAAAACTTCTTCTCCAAGCAAGATGAGTATGATGAGGATAAGTTTATGATCATAAAAAAGAAATCAAATGAGGAAAGTAATCATGATGAAAGCAAAGAAGCATTATTCATGGAATTCACAGATGATGATGACTTAGGGCTGGAATGAAATGTAGATGAACTGTTAATAAGCGCCATTAAAGAAAATGAGAAACTACGGAACAAGATCATTTCTCTCAAAGTGGAAAACGAGGAAATAAGAAGGAGAGAAGATCTCTTGGAAGAAAAGCTTAAAGAAAAAGAAAAGACTTGTGAAGAACGTGAGGCCGAAATAATGTCTCTGAGGAAGGAGTTGGAACAAATTAAGAAGGGCTGTAAAAGCTCTCAAATACTCGAGACTATTCTGAAAAATAAAAAACCTCAACATGACAAGTCTGGAATAGGTTTCAAAGGGGAATCCTCAAGCACTAAGAGTAGTGCGAAAAGCTATGCCGATGCACTTTCCTACAATCCAAAAGATGAAAAAGTATGTTATCAAAAGTGCATCCCCGATCCCAAGAATAAAGAGAGAATTACTCCAAAGAAGAATGTGGAGTCGAATCAAGAATACTACTGCAAATAGAAACCTGTACTCCACCAAGGGCCCATCGCAAATCTAAAGAATGAGGGAGGAGAAATTCCCAGGATGGAAATAGACTCAAATCATGGTTGCTTCAACAAGTAAAAAACCATATTTCTTGGACACTGCTTTCACTGTAAAAACTTCGGTCATCAAGCCAGACATTGAATGGCTCGCAGAAGTGAAAAGACAAATCTAAAGGACCAAATAATCAACTCATATGCCCACTAAAGGTAGGGACAAATCAAAACGTTCAATTCATTTGATCCCTTGACCAAATTTGATATGATTTTCTCTTTCTGCTACAATAAAGGACACTATGAACAAGACTGCCCACTAAAAGGAAGAAAGACGAGTAGCAAGAACTCCAGCATGGACAAATGCGGCCTGGCTCTATATGCTCAAGATCAGGCAAAATTGCAGGAAAAGGAACAATTACTCTGATCAATGGAAAAGGAAAAGCTCAAGATGCTCTACTAGTTGACGAACTCAAACACAACCTCCTGAGCGTTAGCCAAATCTGTGATCAAGGACATAAGGTTTTTTCAGCACCAAAGACTGTGAAATAAGGAACTCTACCTCAGGGAAACTTGTGGCAAAAGGGGTGAGAACACCAGATAACATTTACATACTGAACAAGATTTAAGAAAATAAATACTAAAGATTTCTTTGCCTTGGATTTTTCAAATTCCAAGTCAAATTCCTGTAGGATAACTATCCATTTGGAATACTTGCCCCCTAGCAATTGTTTGGTCAAAATATATGTCATAGGGTTACAGTCAGAAATTATCGTGGTTTTGCATAATAAGATGTCGTGATGAAATCTTTGGACAACTTGAACAGCTGCAAAGGTCAATTTCTTCACATGCGAATATTTAAGCTCAGTCGGATTCAGAGTTCGACTAAGATAGTAAATCACATGTTCATTGTTGAATTCATCTTCCTGAACTAAAACCATCCCAAAGGTGGAATGAGAAGTGGCGAGGTACAAAAAGTAATCCTGGTTGTAGTTGGGAGGATGCAATAACGGTGCATGGGTCAATGCGTGTTTAAGTGCATCAAAAGATTTGTTAGCTATCTCATCCCAAATGAACGGAGTATTCTGTTTCAACAACCTGTTAAAACCTTTTGTTGTCTCGACGTAGTTAGGAATAAAACGACGTAAAGAGTTTGCTTTCCCTTGCAAACTTTAGAGTTGGCAAAGAGTCGAAGGATGAGGTAATTTGACAATAGCTTCAACCTTCGAGGGATCGACACGAATGCCAACTTTCGAAACAACAAATCCCAGTAAATGACCTGTTTCTATACAGAAAACACATTTGTGTGGATTCGACCTAATTTGATAATGCCTAGATCTCATAAACATTGCTTGTAAATGAGTGAGATGATTGGCTCTACGTAATGAATGAGCAGGTAAATCATCGAGATAAGGCTGCACAATGTGCTTGATGTCATTAAATGCGTAAGATATAGCCCTTTGAAAAGTTGCTTCGACATTCTTCAATCCAAAAGGTAATTTGCAATAAGCAAATTCCCCCATGGACAAATGAAAGTCGTTTTAGGTTGATCAGCAGGGAGTATGTTGATTTGATTGTAACCGGAAAAATCATCTATAAAGGATAACATTTCACTGCAGGCACAATCATCAATAATTTTATCGATATAGGGGGTTGGATAATTGTCTTTAGGACAAGCTCGATTAATATCCCTATAATCGATACATATTCTTATCGTTCCTTGCTTTTTGTTAACAGGAACAATATTCGATACCCAATTTGGTAAGGGAATTGGATAAATGAAACCTGCTTGACGTAATTTCTCAACTTCAGCATTAAAAGCAACAGCTTTTTGCGGATGTATCTGACGCAAACGTTGCCGGATAGGTTTAACATTCGAGTAAGTTTTAAATATCATGGACTATAATTGATGGATAGATTCCTGGTATATCTTCATATGACCAGGCAAACACGTCGCATAATTATTGAAATAGGGCTTTACAAGTTTGGATTTCATCGTCCGTGCAAGAAGCACCTATATGAATGTTTTCAATAATTCCAGGTTTCGCTGAAATGTCAATAGGAACCGTTTGGGAAATATTTCCCAAATTCAACTCAGAATCAAGATGTTGCAATGGATTATGTGGTTCTTTGACATAATCAACGGTAAAAATAGATGAGAAATCATTTTCAAAATGATCAAGCTCAGGTAAAAACGAAGATCGATGAGGGAGGTCTTCCCATGGTAAATCATCAACAGACAAAAGTTCACGAATCTGCTCATTAGTATGAACATTGTCAAAGAATGTTTTTGAATCTGAGGTTGATATTGAAAGTGATTCTCCATGGACCACATTCATTGGATCGATTTCAGTTGAACAAGAGTCATAAAATCACTATACAGCTTGATATGCAACTTCAAAGGGACTTAAAGGCATAGCGTAACCAAATGAATCCACCTCAGAATTGGAAGGTACGATCCAAGGATCATCAAAAGCAATAGTGTTCGATGAAATCATATGAATAGTTGCAAAAGAAGGTGATATGTTAGGAGGAGGAAAAGAAAAAGTTCCTAGTAAACTAAAATCTTTAATCAAACCTACCCCAACATCCTTATAAGGTATAGTTGTTTTACCGACATGTTGAATACTATCAGAAGAGGCTGGATCAAATGAAAAATAAGTCAACTAGTCTATCATAACGATCTTTCCATTATGAGGAAACTTGATAAGCCGAAAGACCGATGAAACAACAGTAGTCATAGCGTAAGACCAACTGCGACCCAAGAGAAAGTTGTAATCTAGAGGGGCATCAACCACTTCCACATCTAGATTTGCAGTTTTGCCTTCAACCCCTATAGGTAAATCCTGCAAAATTCCAAAAGGATGAAACCCTTGGCCATCAAAATCCTTTAGAATCGTCAAGGATTGATTGAGTGTAGGAGAACCAAGCGATATCCAACACTGAATTGACATAATACACGTAGAAGCTCCCTCATCAATCACAGTCTGAAAGCAAGGTCTATTTTTGACTAACACTGGAATCTCGAAATCCATTTGATGAGGTAGACGAGCTGTACTACTCTCTAAATCGGAGATTATAAGTTTCGAATCTTGAATATCAATAGTTGCTATAGCAGACAATAGTAATTTACGCTATGTTGGGCATGATTGCAGCACCTCCAAAGCCAACATTGCTGAAGGGGAAATAGCTAAGTCTTCAACAATGTTATAATTTTGAGTAGCTCTCGCATGTGGATTGAAAGCTGACTTCCGAAGTATACTTTTAGCAGACGGTTTGATTACTAAGTCTGGGTTAGGTTTCTCAATCTGTAGCAGATCAAAACCAGAAGGAGTTGAAGTTGATGGGTTTGAATTAGAAGATTTTGCTTCTTTACCACCAACAAGATTTTTATTACCATAATCTTCCGATCGCGTCGCAATCATAACATGGGACATCATCATAATGGGTTCTACTGAGGAATTTGAGGAAGAACTGATCCTCTTACTATCTTGAATAGGAAAAGGATGCTTCAAGACAGTAGGCGTTTGAGAACCTTTGACGATTTTCGAAACCTCAGCTCGATGTGGGCAATCTCTTGTAAAATGCTCTTCATCACAAATGAGACAAGGATAGCAAGGTTTATGTTTCTCATCAGTAGATTCAGTTTTATTTGATTTCTCTTTTGAGTTTTGTTTATTTTTCTTCTTCCCCTTCTTTTTACCACCAGATTTTGATTTGGCCGTAGAGGATTCTACGACATGGATATCGGTGGGAATTTCAGCGGAAGAGTCCCCTATTGAGGAATCTGGTAAAGTTATAATAGGAGAAGAATTCTTTGAATATTTCTTCTTGCTTTTGGTACTAACTGAACCGATCATACCATCAGTGGCATGAGACCCTGAAGGAGCTGCAGTTATTTGATTGTGCTTCGGAAGGTCGGGGATTTTTTCATGTAAAGTACCTCACTACATATAGATGAGGTCAAGGTACTGAGCCTGGGAAATTACTTGCTCTTCAGTAACAATTCCTACCTTAGCTACATCCTCAATGATTTTAGGTAGTAATGATTTTACAAACCATTTTGCTAAAATTTGATCCAGAATAAAAACTTTCACTAAACGTCGTCTACGTTGCCATTCATGAATATGATCTAAAATATATGTGGACGTTGACTTTTTTAATGAAGTTAATAATTCCGTGCCATTGTCGTATCTGACAGGCAATTGAAAATGAGTTAAGAAAGAAGTGGCTAACTGACTAAAATTTTAAAATGAGCCTCGTGGTAACTCAATGTACCATTTGGCAGCAAGACCAATCAGAGTGTGTTGAAAAAGACGTAAGAAAATTGAATCATCGATAATAGAACTAGATGCACACCAGAGGTGATAAGTCATCACATGGTTTGACGGATCCTCTTTTGACTTACCCTTAAACTTTGGGATATCACTAGGCAACTTATTCGGCATTGGCGGCCAATACGGAAGACAATTAATTGGATCGTTCATAAGACATGACAAATCAGGTAAATCCAAAGTTGCAATAAAAGGTAACTGATGGTTAGGGTCTCGAAAACTTGGGTCACAAGGCCAGCCCCAGGAGGAGGATATCCAGGATAAACTGGAATTTGATTTGCATTAGGAATATTATATCCTCCCAGAAAACTAGGATTAACTGGACCAAACTGGGGTTGTTGAGGTTGTTGATAAGTATATCCAGGGTATGGTTGATACTGATAAATTGGGCTTTGTACAGCAGGATTGAATTGGTACTGTCCCTGGTACAGTTGATAAGTGAATTGCGATTGACTTGTGACAACCGTACTTGGACCAGGTTGTCCTACATGCATCTAAACCAAAGTCTGAACTGTAGGTCCTGACTGTGGTAAAGAGGCTTGAGGAGTTTATGCAGGAACAGTAGAAACCGGAGCTATCGATACTCCAGAAGTAGGTGGGGTAGATTGAACAAAAGCTGTAGTAGTTGCAGCAACAGTTTGAGGTGGAGTTCGAGGTGAACTAGGCCCAGACTGATGAACTACACTAGGTGCAGAAGTTTGAACAGTAGGATGGACAGGTTGTTGGGTTGGACCAGAAACCAAAGGTTGTCCAAATTGAGCTGAAAACTGCACATTAGGTTGCAAAGTCTATTGAGTTTGAGATGAATCCCACACCATGTTCATTCCAGGGTATGAACCCATATAAGGTTGAGCATATGAAGGGCCATAACTGGGTTGAGCATAGGACTGATAATTAAATGGTACATTTCTAGCTCCTTGTACAAATGGTCGATTAGAAGGTGGTTGGAAACCTTGAGATGGGTACTAACCTTGAGGCATGTACTAAAATTGGGGTTGACCTTGAGGTATATATTGATACTGGGGTTGACCTTGAGGTATGTACTGAGTTTGGGGTTGACCTTGAGGTATGTATTGTCCCGAAGGTATGTACTGTCCTTGAGGTTGCCCCCAGGCGGTAACTGACTACCTTGAGGTTGCCCCCCAGGCGGTAATTGAGTACCTCGAGGTTGCCCCCCAAGAAATAATTGACTACCTTGAGGTTTCCCTCCAGGCGGTAACGAACTACCTTGAAGTTGCAGATTTGGAATAGTACCAGACATCATAAGAATTTATTCTATGCTCAACGGTGGAGTTCCATTATTACTAGTTGATATCTCATGTTCAATTGGTTGAGGAGATGCTCCTGAAAAAGTACCAGTGAGTGACTGATACCCAGAAGGAACAGAAGGACTGCCATATAAAAATGTTTCCGGTGTTTGGAAAAACATGGATGACCGTTTCGACATATTCAAAGGAGCATAATAACCTCTGGGCGTAGGATGAAAAGGAATTCGAGGTGGTGAAAAACTAAGACTCGGGTTTTCTAAAAAGTTTGTCAATGTTACGTACCAAACGTCACTTCTAAAAGGACTGTAGAATATTGATTCACGCTCCCTAAGTTCTAAAGTCGGTTGATTTTCAGGGAGAGTTGTATCTTCATCCAGACTAATAAGTTCTTGAATAGAAATGAGTCCAGAAGGAAGATTTTGGGTAATGATACTTCCTACCCTAGGTGAACTAGGACCACTAGAAGTTGGAGAAGCAAATCCTGAATATGGAGTAGCAGCAGGTTCGGTTTCAGGCTCAGAAATTTCAGGTTCCTCAATTAATTCACTAGTAGAAGAAATACTACCAGTAACTTCGGAAAATGAATTTGGTTCAGAAATATACTCTATTGCTT